>PVHX01000622.1:0-274121 GCA_004024805.1 Geosciurus inauris | reverse complement strand
GATGAAAAAGGAAATATCACGACAGACCCTGCTGAAATACAGAGGATAATCAGAAACTATTTTGAAAACTTATATTCCAATAAATTAGAAAACCCTGAAGACACCGACAAATGCCTAGAGACATATGACCTACCCAAACTGAACCAGGAGGACATTCATGACTTGAACAGATCAATTACAGACAAGGAAATAGAAGAGGCCATCAAGAGCCTTCCAACCAAGAAAAGCCCTGGACCAGATGGATTCTCAACCGAGTTCTACAAGACCTACAAAGAAGAACTAACTCCAATACTCCTCAAATTATTCCATGAAATAGAAAGGGAAGGAACCCTTCTGAACTCATTCTATGAGGCTATTATCACCTTGATTCCAAAACCAGACAGAGAAACGTCAAAAAAGGAAAATTTCAGACCAATATCCCTGATGAATATAGATGCAAAAATTCTTAATAAAATTTTGGCAAATCGCATACAAAAGCATATTAAAAAAATAGTGCACCATGATTAAGTGGGGTTCATTCCAGGGATGCAAGGTTGGTTCAACATATGGAAATCAATACATGTAATCCATCACATCAATAGACTTAAAAATAAAAATCACATGATTCTATCAATTGATGCAGAGAAAGCATTCAACAAAATACAGCACCCCTTCATGTTCAAAACACTAGAGAAACAAGGGATAGTAGGAACATACCTCAACGTTGTTAAAGCAATATATTCAAAGCCCAAGACAAACATCATCCTAAATGGAGAAAAATTGGAAGCATTCCTTCTAAAAACTGGAACAAGACAGGGATGCCCTCTCTCACCACTCTTATTCAATATAGTCCTTGAAACTCTAGCCAGAGCAATCAGACAGATGAAGGAAATCAAAGGGATACAAATAGGAAAAGAAGAACTCAAACTATCATTATTTGCAGATGACATGATTCTATACTTAGAGGATCCAAAAAGTTCCACCAGAAAACTTCTAGAACTGATAAATGAATTCATTAAAATTGCAGAATATAAAATCAATATACATAAATCAAATGCATTTCTATACATCAGCAATGAATCCTCTGAAAGAGAAATTAGAAAAACTACTCCATTTGCAATAGCCTCCAAAAAAATAAAATACTTGGGAATCAATCTAACAAGAGAGGTGAAAGACCTCTACAATGAAAATTACAAGACACTAAAGAAAGACATTGAAGAAGATCTTAGAAGATGGAAAACCTACCACGTTCCTGGATAGGCAGAATCAATATTATTAAAATGGCCATACTACCCAAAGCACTATACAGATTCAATGCAATCCCAATTAAAATCCCAGAATCCTTTCTTATAGAAATAGAAAAGGCAATTATGAAATTCATTTGGAAAAATAAAAGACCGAGAATAGCCAAAGCTATGCTGAGCAAGAAGAGTGAAGCAGGAGGCATCACAATACCAGACCTTAAACTTTACTACAAAGCAATAGTAACAAAAACGGCATGGTACTGGCACCAAAATAGACATGTAGACCAATGGTACAGAATAGAAGACACAGAGAGTAATGCACATACATCTCATACTAGACAAAGGTGCCAAAAACGTACATTGGAGATAAGATAGCCTTTTCAACAAATGGTGCTGGGAAAACTGGAAATCCATATGCAGTAAAATGAAACTAAATCCTATCTCTCACCATGCACAAAACTCAACTCAAAGTGGATCAAGGACCTATATATAAGGGGGGTGGGAATGGGAAACATAAGAGAAATGGAGGAACTCTGGATGTGGAATGGGGAAGGTGGGGGGTGGGAAAGGGGAATGGGTATAGTAAAGGTGGTTGATTGAGATCATCATCACTACCCTTGGTGCATGTATTAAGACACAATTGGTGTGACTTTATCTGGTTTGCAACCAGAGAAATGGAAAAACTGAACTCTATATATGTACTGTGACTTAAAATGCAATTAAATAAACTACTTAAAAAAAAAGAAAGAAATATCTTCATTAATTTTATGTTTGGGTGACCTGTCTATTGGTGATAGGAGTGAGTTGAAAGAGCCAGTATGATTATGTTGAGTTCTATCTGGGATTTAATGTCAATAAGTATGTTTTCTGTAATTAGCAACACTGATATTAAGGACATAAATATTCTTGTTGGATTGTCCCCTTTACCAGTATGTAGTGACCTTCTTTGTTTCTTCTGATTAATTTTTGCTTGAAATCTGCTTTGTCAGATATGAAAATAGCTTCTCCTGCTTGTTTATGGACTTGGTTTCAATGGAAAATTTATTTCTATTCTTTAGTTTTCAGCCTATGGATATCTTTTTTATGAGATGAGTCTCTTGCAAGCAGTGAAGAGCTTGATCTTGATTTTTAGTTCATTCTCCCAATCTATGTCTTTTAATTGGGAAGTTGAAATCATTTACCTTCAGTATTGTTATGGATAGATGATTGTTATTTCCTGGCATTTTGGTTAGTTTGCTATATTTAATTCTGTCTTAATTTTCATTTAGTTGATTGCTCTTCTAGTGAGCTTAATCTGTCTCAGAGCTTTGAAGTTTATTTATGTGCATTATATTTTTAAAGTATTCTTCATTGTGCTGATTAGTGTCATGAATTCTATTAGTTTATACTTATCATGAAAAATTTTTATTTATCTATAGATTCTGAAAGGTAACTTTCTATGCTGTATAGAAATTTTATCTGGCAATTATTTTCTTTTAAAGCTTGGGATATTTCATTACAGTCCCTCCTTGATTTTAGGGTCAGGGTTGAGAAATATGAAATGAACCATATTGGTTTGTCTGTAAATGTGACTTGCATTTTTCTTTTGCATTTTTAAATATTCTTTCCATATTTTAAAATTTAGGCATTTTTATTATGTTGTGTCTTGCAGAGGCTATTTTTTGATTTTGTCTATTTGGGGTACTATATATATCTTGTATGTTTATGTCTATTTCATTTCTAAGGTGGCGAAATTTTTCTGCTACTATCTAAATGAAGAGGTTCTTAATGTTTTTGGCTTGTATCTGTATGTTCTCTTCTATCCCCAAATCTCTCAAGTTTGGTTTCTTGATGTTGTCCTACAGTTCTTGTATATTCTCTCATGGTCAATTTTTTATTTCATACTTAGTATTCAAGTTCATATACAAGTTCATATATATGTCTTTAAGGTTTGAAGTTCTGTCTTCAGGGCTTAAAATTTATTTTCTATGCATTCTCTTCTGTTGATGATACTTTCAAGTGACTTTTTAGTTTGATTATCTTCCATTTCCAGGAGTTCTGATTGCTTTTATTTTTCCTTCACTGTGTCTATTTTTTCATTTAAATTTCTTTCACCTCCTATATTTGTTCTCTTAATTTATTCCTTAGATGCTCTTTTAGTTCACTGAACATTTTAATAATAGTAGTTTTCTCTGGAATTCCTTCCACTTCCCTATCTATGGGTTGCATTTTGGGGGAATTGTGAATTTTAGGGGGAGATTTTTTGGCCTGTTTTCTTATATTTTCATGGGTATTGGACTAGCACAACAGTTGTATTTGATTCTCTTCCTTTTTTGAAAAGGTGTCCATTGGTGTGCAGTTGTCTTTTTTCTCCTAGTGATTACTGTCTCTTTTAGCTGAACAAGTAGATGTCCAGAAGTGGGAACTGAGGTCATCTCTGAGTTTTCCCAATTTGGTGCCTTGTTGTTGCTTTGCTTTATTCTTTACCCCATTCTATGTGTTGAAGTATCCTTAAGACTTGGCTGGGGCTAGTATGTGTGTGTGGAGTGAGGTCTGATGTTTTAAGGCTGTGTTGTGAATGCTGCTCAGCAAAAAGATCTTTCCTCTGTGAGCTTGAGGTGTTTCAATCTCTTCCAAGCTCCTCTAAGAGAAAGGGAGATCAAGGAATAACGGTAATGTTAACAACTATTATACAACCTTAAAATAAATATCCAGTGTCTACTTTGATATCTGCAATACTAGTTGCCACCTGTAGGGTAATGGTAGGGCAGCATTTATCATCAGTACCAACTATAAACAAACATGAATGAGATCAGACAATCAGCAGGTATCTACTGTGTCACTAACTGTATTAATAATCACTACAACATGTATGTGGCATGAATTACACAAACTATAATTTAATCAGATAGTAGAATTACAGTCTCTTAAGTGAATAGAAAATATGGTAGGAAGACTAGAGAAAGCTTGAAACACTTAAAAAGCAAAGAGAGGGTAGGCAGGACATAGCAGATGAATGGTAGAAAGACAGAGGAGTAAATAAAATGAAGGAGGAGGGAACAGGAGAATTTGGCTATTAATGGAGAAAAGAATGAAGAAGGGGTAATAAGAGGAATAAAAGCCAAGATGTGAACAAACAAGTAAAAGACCAAAGCAAAACACACACATAAAAATTTACCCCACCAAAATCTAACTAAAGCTAAATAATAAATAGGGAAAGAAGAAATCAATGAAAGAAAATCATGTGTGTGTATATATCTATATGATATGTGTAGATATAGATATATATATACACATATACATACAGAGGGAGAGAGAGAGAGAACCTATCCATTCAGTGATAACATACACACAAACACACATGTACACACGCATCATGTTGAATCGAAATAAATTTAAAAATAAATAAATGAATTAAATTAAAAACAATAAAAAATTAAAAAGAAAAAAGGAAAAAGGGGGTATAGGAAAAAATTATTTATTTACTTTTTTAAATGGCAGAATGCATTTTAATTCATAAAACACATATGGAATACAATTTTTCATTTCTCTGGTTGTATACAAGGTTGAGTCACATCATTCGTGTCTTCATACATGTATCTAAAGTAATCATGTCCATTTCATTCTACTCTTTCTTACCCCCATACCCCCTCCCTTCCTCTCCCTCCCCTTTGCCCAATCCAAAGTTTCTCCATTTCTGCCATGCTCCCTGCCCCCACCACTATTATGGATCACCATCCACTAATCAGAGAAAACATTTAGCCTTTGTTTTTTGGGGATTGGTTTACTTTACTTAGCATGGTATTCTCCAACTCCATCCATTTACCTGCAAATGCCATGATTTTATTCTCCTTAAATACTGAGTAATATTCCATTGTGTATGTATACCACAGTTTCTTTATCCATTTATCTATTGAAGGGCATCTAGGTTGCTTTCATAGTTTAGCAATTGTGAATTGTGCTGCTATAAACATTGAAGTGGCTGCATCACTATAGTATACTGCTTTTAAGTATTTAGGGTATAGACAGGAGTGCGATAGCTGGGTTAAATGGTGGTTTCATTCCAAGTTTTCTGAGGAATCTCCATACTGCTTCATACTGCTTTTCAGATTGATTGCACCAATTTGCAGTCCCACCAGCAATGTATCAGTGTGCCTTTCCCCCCACATCCTCGCCAACATTTATTGTTGCATGTATTCTTGACAGTTGCCATTCTGACTGAAGTGAGATGAAATCTTAGAGTAGTTTTGATTTGCATTTCTCTAATTGCTAAAGATGTTGAACATTTTTTCATATATTTGTTGATCAATTGTATTTTGTCTTCTGAGAAGAGTCTGTTCAACTCCTAAGCCCATTTATTAATAGAGTTGTTTATGTTTTTTGGTGTTAAGGTTTTTGAGTTCTTTACATAACCTGGAGATCAGTGCTCTATATGACATGTGTGAGGCAAAAGTTTGCTCTCAAAATGTAGGCTCTCTCTTTACTTCATTTATTGTTTCTTTTGCTAAGAAGAAGCTGTTTGGTTTGAATCCATCCCATTTATTGATTCTTGATTTTATTTCTTGTGCTTTAGGAGTCTTGGTAAGGAAGTCAAGGTGACATAATGAAGGTTTGGACCTACTTTTTCTTCTATTAGGTGTAGGGTCTCTGGTCTAATTTCTAGGTCCTTGATCCACTTTAAGTTGAGTTTTGTGCATGATGAGAGACAGGATTATAATTTTATTCTGCTGAATATGGATTTCCAGTTTTCCCAGCACCATTTGTTGAAAAGGCTATCTTTTCTCCAATGTATGTTTTTGGCGCCTTTTTCTAGTATGAGATAACTGTTTTTATGTGGGTTTGTCTGTGTCTTTTATTCTATACCATTGGTCTACTTGTCTATTTTGATGCCAATACCATGATATTTTTGGTACTATAGCTTTATAGTATAGTTTAAGGTCTGGTATTGTGATGCCTCCTGCTTCACTCTTCTTGCTAAGAATTGCTTTGGCTATTCTGGGTCTCTTATTTTTCCAAATGAATTCCATAATTACTTTTTCTATTTCTACAAGAAATGATGTTGGGATTTTAAATGGAAACTCATTGAATCTGTATAGTGTTTTGGGTAGTATGGCCATTTTGACAATATTTTCTTTTCTTTTTTTTTTTTTTTTTGTGGTACTGAGGATTGAACTCTTGGGCACTTGACCACTGAGCCACATCCCCAGCCCTATTTTGTGTTTTATGTAGAGACAGGGTCTCACTGAGTTGCTTAGTGCCTCACCATTGCTGGCTGGCTTTGAACTCGCAATTTTCCTGTCTCAGCCTCCCTAAGTGCTGGGATTACAGGCTTGTGCCACCACACACAGCTCATTTTGACAATATTGATTCTGCCTATGGAAGAGCATGGGAGATCTTTCCAAAGATCTTCTTCAATTTCTTTCTTTGGTGTTCTGTAGTTTTCATTGTAGAGGTCTTTAACCTCTCTTGTTAGATAGATTGTCAAGTATTTTATTTTTTTGAGGCTATTGTGAATGGGATAGTTTTTCTAATTTCTCTTTCAGAGAATTCATCACTGATGTATAGGAATGCATTTGATTTGTGGATATTGATTTTATATCCTGTTAATTTTCTGAATTCATTTATTAATTCTAGAAGTTTCTGAGGAGTTTTTTGGATCTTCTTAGGATCATGTCATCAGCAAATAAGTTGAGATCTTCTTTTCCTATTCATATCCCTTTAATTTCTTTCATCTGCTAATTGCTCTGGCTAGAGTTTTAGGGACTATATTGAATAGAAGTGGTGAAAGAAGGCATCCCTGTCTTCTTCCTACTTTTAGAGAGAATGCTTCCAATTTTTCTCCATTTAGAGTGATATTGGCCTTGGGTTTAGCACAGATAGCTTTTACAATGTTGAGGTATGTTCCTACTATCCCTAGTTTTTCTAGTGTTTTGAACATGAAAGGGTGCTAAATTTTGTCAAATGCTTTCTCTGCATCAATTGATAAAATCATGATTCTTATCTTTAAGTCTATTGATGTGATGGATTACATTTATGTATTTCCATATGTTGAACCAACTTGCATCCCTGGAATGAACCCCACTTGATCAGAGTACACTATTTTTTAAATATGTTTTTGTATGCAATTTGCCAAAATTTTATTGAAAATTTTTGCTTCTATGTTCATCAGGGATATTGGTCTGAAATTTTCTTTCTTGATGTGTCTCTGTCTGGTTTTGGTATCAGGATGATACTAGCCTCATAGAATGAGTTTGGAAGGGTCACCTTTTTTTCTATTTCATGGAGTAATTTGAGGAGTCTTGGCATTAATTCTTCTTTGTAGGTTTTGTAGAACTCTGCTGAGAACCTGTCTGGTCCTGGGCTTTTTTAGTTGGTAGGTTTTTGATGGTGTCTTCTATTTCCTTGCTTGAAATTGATCTGTTTAAGTTTTGTATGTCCTCCTGGTTCAGTTTAGGTAGGTCATATTCCTCTAGAAATTTGTTGATGTCTTCAAGTTTTTCTATTTTACTGGAGTATAAATTTTCAAAAGTTTCTAATTATCTTCTGTATTTCAATAGCATCTGTCATGGTATTTTCTTTTTCATCACCAAGTTTAGTAATTTGAGTTTTCTCTCTCCTCCTGCTTTTCACTAGGGTGGCTAAGGGTTTGTCAATTTTATTTATTCTTTCAAAGAACCAGCTTTTGATTTTGTCAATTTTTCAAATTGCTTCTTTTGTTTCAATTTCATTGATTTCAGCCCTGATTTTAATAATTTCCTGTTGTCTGCTTCTTTTGATGTTGATTTGTTACTCTTTTTCTAGGGCTTTGAATTGTAATGTTATCACTTATTTGTTGACTTTTTCTTCTTTAAATGAATGAGCTTAATGCAATAAATTTTCCTCTTAGCACTGCCTTCATAGTGTCCCAGAGATTTTGATATGTTGTATTGAAGTTCTCATTTACCCCTAAGAATTTTTTTATCTCCTCCCTGATATCTTCTGTTATCCATGCATCATTCAATAGCATACTATTTAGTCTCCACGTGTTAGAGTGGCTTCTATTTTTTTTTTGTCATTGATTTCTAATTTAATTCCATTATGGTTAGATAGAATGCAGGGTAGTATCTCTCATTTTTTTTGTATTTGATCTTACTTGCTTTGTGGCATAAAATACGATCTATTTTGGAGAAGGATTCATGTGCTGCTGAGAAAAAAGTGTATTCACTTGATGGATGGAATATTCTATTTATGTCTGTTAAGTCTAAATTATTGATTGTGTTATGGAACTCTATAGTTTCTTTGTTTAGTTTTTGTTTGAAAGATCTGTCTAGTGGTGAGATATGTGTGTTAAAGTTACCCCGTACTATTGTGTTGTTGTCTATTTGATTCTTGAAGTTTGTTTGACATACATGGCTGCCCCATTGTTTGGTGCATAGATATTTAAGAATGTTATGTCTTGTTGATGTATGATTTCCTTAAGCAGTATGAAATGACCTTCTTTACCCTTTTTCACTAACTTTGGTTTGAAGTCTACTTTATTTGATATGAGAATGGAAACCCCTGCTAGTTTACACAGTCCATGTGAGTGATACATTTTTTCCCATCCCTTCATCTTCAGTCTGTGGATGTCTTTTCTTGTGAGATGAATCTCTTGAAAGAAGCACATTGTTGAGTCTTTTTAAAAAATCTAATCTGCCAGTCTAGGTCTTTTAATTGATGAGTTTAGGCCATTGGCATTCAGGGTTATTATTGAGACATGGTTTGTATTCCCAGTCATTTTGGTTCATTTTTGTTTTTTAACTTGACTTGGTTACATTTTTGATTGACCTTTTCTTTAGTATAGGTCCTCCCTTCACTGATTTTCATTTCATTCCCATTAATAAGAATGGAAAGGGCTTGTGTCCACTGAGATGATCAAAACTGTGGGCAGAGATGGATGTCCATTGCTTATGCTGTTGTGCTATTCTTTGTATTTACTTTTGGTGGCCCTGTAACACTTGTGTCAAGGACTAGGGGTTTTGAAGTCCCAGTTTTTGTGCTTCTCTCCAAGCTGCCAGCTGTTTTGGCTAGGAGCTACAGCTGGTTGTAGTAGCCCTCAGCTTCATGTGCCCCAGGATAGGATGGAATAGCTTGGGAAGCATTGACCACTGGTATATACCCATAGTGGGGCTGGTGCAGTTATAACTGAAAGCTGCAGAATCTGGAGTTTGGTCTTGACTGACCCTGGGAACTCTGTCAGTAATTATTTGAGATTTGGTCCACATCTCTTTATCGCTGGTCAGGTGCTGATCTCTCCTGGATGGGTCTGGGTCTCAGAGGCCCCTGAATTTCTCACTTTTGGGATGAGGAGTATTAACCTTGACAGGCTTCACATATGCCATCTCTAGTGCTGTGAACTGCCCAAGATCAGACCTGGAGGGCAGAAGTGTCTGTCTGACACCTTGCTGGAATCTTCTGCTCCCATGGCATACCAGAAACGAAGGACACTCTGTCTACTTAGTAAACCCAGCCTGCACGCTCTAGGCACAGACCTCTGCACCTATTTCAATTACACTGGTTGCAACAGATTCTGCCCACAACTGGTGACTTCTGGGTTCTCCAGCGACTTTTCTTTATGAGTTCCTGGTCTCTTACCTCTGCTTGTCATGCTGCTGCTCAAAAGTGGTTCCCACCACATTGTGATGATTCTGATTGAACTCTCTGCCCTCGGAGGATTTTTTTTTTTATAGGTATGTATTGAATACTGTTTACTAATAACTTTTTAAGTATTTTAAATGATAGAAAAAATATACATACATATACAATATTCAATAGAATTTCTTGGATTTTTATATCTTGTCATATATAAATAGATAATTATTATTGCAATAATTTAAATATAATTGATTATTTTAATAGCACTAATTAAGTCTAATTACATTGTGAATTGTTGTATACCCTAAAAATTCTCTCTGTTTGTTTTGTTTTGTTTTGCTACCAGGGACTGAACTCACTCGACCACTAAGCCACATTCACAGCCCTATTTTGTTATTTTATTTAGAGACAAGGTCTCACTGAGTTGCTTAATACCTTGCTTTTGCTGAGGCTGGCTTTGAACTCCTGATCCTCCTGCTTCAGCCTCCCAAGCCACTGGGATTATAGGCATGTACCATTATGCCTGGCTCTAAAATTTGCTTTTGAGCATTGAAATTACTAATTCTTCTTTAAACTAAAGAAAACATTATCTCCTTCAGTAGCATATGGTAAGAATTATTTTAATCACTAACAATTCATGATTTAGCAATAATAATGATAATTAGTGATACAGACACATCAATGTTTATAGCAGCTTGATTCACAATGAACTGTGGAACCAACCTAGAAGTCCTTCAATAGATGAATGCATAAAGTATGGTATATATACACAATGGAATATTACTCAGATTTAAAGAGAATAAAATTATGGCATTTACAAGTAAACGGATGGAGTTGGAGAATATCATGCTAAGCAAAGTAAGCCAAACCCCTGAACTAAAGGCTGAATGTTCTCTCTGATAAATGGATGCTGATCCATAATGGGGGGGGGAGTGAGGGACATGGGAAGAATAGAGGAACGTTGGACAGGGCAAAGGGGAGTGAGGGGATGGAAGAGGGCAGAAGGGTAGGAAAGATAGTAGAATGAGATGGACATCATTACCCCAGGCCCATGTACAATTGCACGAATGGTGTAACTACATCATAGACAACCAGAGAAATAAAAAGTTGTGCTCCATCTGTGTACAATGAATCAAACTGTATTCTACTGTCATGTATAAGTAACTAGAATAAATAAATAGGTAAATAAATAACAAATTGCATTCTCTTTATGAAAAATAATAAATTAGAAATTTCTATAGTTAAAATTCCATAAATAAGTCCAATATTTTCAAGGATAGTGTACTTGCAAAGGAGAAACTATGTAAAAGATGAATAATTTTGGTTCCCTTGAATTGGGAGAAGTGTATGAACTATTATGTAAGTGAGATAACCCCTGACGGTGGCCGTCTTAGACTTCACATTTTTGGAGCATTGATTCCGATTGCTTTTCACTCAGCAACTTTACCCACCATCTGTGGATCAGTTAAGGTCAGCCTCCCTCTCTACTCTACCATATTCCACTAGCCACATTTTCCTCTCTCTCTGCTTGTGCTCTCCCTACTGCCCTCTGCAATGGGTTGGACCGTCTGTAATGTATTATTTTTTCAATTATGTTCAAAGTTGCTATTCCCCTATGTTTCTGTGTCCCTATGGTTATTTTGCTGCCCAATGTTGAATTTCAGTGAGTTCTCTTAATTACCCCCTCGCTGAGGATCTTCTTCTCACTGTTCACGTCTTGAGCTGAGGAGCTGTTGGGCAGTGCGCCCTTCCTCTAATCTGCCACCTTCTGCCCTGGGAGCTTCTCTTAATGGCAATAGAAATATTTGCTTCTGAGTGTTTTTTCTTTGCTTTTTAACCACCTCCCTGGATGCAAACTTCAAACCTCCTTCTGATGGACACGTCCATTATTTTCACTTGTTATTCTCTTAATCCAAACCCTGGCAAATCTTGCTGGTCTAGGAGCCTACTCACAGTTTTCATATGATTTCACATTTCTTCTGCTCTGATCCATTAAAAGTTAAGTTTAGAGGTCAATTGTCACAGGGTACTTTCCCTCTTACTGCCCTTCCACTGCCAGCTCACCGTTAATCCTTGTTGGTTAGCAAGCTATGTTTTCTGACTGCCCAGGTGCAAACGCCTGTGACATTACACTTATCTTCAGCTATCACTAATCCGAACCCAAAGTCACAAAATTTTGTAGATAAAATTAAATTGGATAGAAAAGGTAGCTGACCTTTAGATAGAGTCATTTTAAAGAATTTCAGTTAAATGTGACAAAATAAGAAAATAAAAATGTAAGACTGTTCCAGAGGGAGAACTGATAAATGGCCAGAAAGAAACTTCTTTCTCTAAAATTATTCACTCTTTGTTATCAAGAGAAAAATAATCATATATTAAGTCAAATAAGCTCTCTGCACATTTCCTGCTTTGAAAGAGGAACTATATCTTACCAGGAAGAAAAACAACAGCAGCAGGTGCACAGTCCATGCCATTTGCTGGAGACATTTAAAGTCTTATTCATAAAAGGCCAAATATTAACTACGTGATTAAAAACTGAAAATTAAGTTTTTGTTTTCAGAGAACTTCTTTGGCTGCTGTATTTACTATATTCTGGCTTGGTAATTATTCTGAATTTACCATATAAAAGACTTTCAATTATAGCTTTAGGATGAAGTGACTACTTAGCGTGCATACAAATTGAAAATCGCAGCTTCTTCTAGTCTAAGGCCTTTTACTGATGAAAATGCAATTCTTATTTTTAGATTTTTAGAAGATGGAAGCTGTAATCAGAAAAATTGCTAGACCATGTTTGCTGGTCCACTTAAATTAAATGATACTCTATTTATTCCTCAAGTAAATTGGTTTTCACTAGGAAATACCAGCATATCAGACACTAGCTCCTATATTCTCCCACATATATAATTTATTTTTGGTGACACTTTCAATCAGTAGACATAGGGTTATAGAGTTGTATTAAATTACCTAATCAAATTTAGGATGTCTTTAGAAAGTAGTCAAAGTTTGCTTTCCAAATTGGCAGTCCAGACACAATGGGCTATGTTTCTTTTTTGCAAATTTTATTTTTTCAATTAGTGCATTATAGTTACACACAATATGAGGGTTCATTTTGACACAATCACACAAGCATGAGATATAACTTGCTCCACTTCAGTCCCCAGTACTACCCTTGGCTTTTTCTTCTCCTTCCCCCTGTTCCTCTTCTTCTATTTTACTCATCTTCCTTCTGTTTATTCATAGATTTTTAAATTGGTGCTTTATAAATATATATAAATGTTAAAGTCACCATAGTACATTCAGATATGTGCGTAGCATAATTTGATCAATTACTTTCCACTGCCCCTCTTGTCCCATCCCTCATCCCTCCCTGTCAGTCTCCTTCCTCTATTCCACTGATCTCACTTCTGTTTTCATGGGATTCCTCCCTTTTTTCCTTATTTTGGTCTAACTTCCACATATGAGAGAAAACATTTGACTCTTGGCTTTCTACAGATTATTTCACTTAGTGTGATGTTCTCCAGTTCCATCCATTTATTGGTGAATACAGTAATGTCATTCTTCTTTATGGCTAAGTAATATTCCATTGTGTACGTGCACCACATTCCCTTTAACCATTCATCTGTTGACAGGCACCTGGACTACTGGTCCCATAACTGGGATACTGTGACTTGCGTTGCTATAAACATTGATATGCCTGCATCACCATAGTGTGCTGATTTTAGTCCTTTTGGATAAACACCTAGAACTGGGCTAGATTTCTTGGAAATGCATTTGTTCTCCACACTTACACTGACACACATCCAGAGCACAATCTTTTGTCTATACTTACATTGTACATTTTAGGGTCATGTTTCTTAAGAAGAGTCTTTGAAGCTGTCTCTGGCATGTCACTTTTTAGAAGATGTTTCACATATACTTCAATACCTGGACTTTGCCACTTACGACAGTGTACACCAGCTCTGTCTAAGCTGTTCTAGCTCAAACACCTGATGGGTATCCCTGCAGCTTCGGGGTGTTTCTTCTCCTTCTAGGCCGATGGAGTAGCTTGTGTGTGTGTTTGTGATAATGATGGGTGCTGTCCAGAACAGGCACCAATCCAGAGGTACAAATAAATCTGCAACACTTCCTCATATCATGTCTGTTCAGCTGAAGCCAGTCAGTCCTGTGACCGAGTCCAGAGTCACGACGGGAAGCCACTGCAGTGGCCCATGGCAAAGAGCCAGGATTTCAAGAAGGGGACAGTTTTGGTCTTTGTAGTTGTTTTTTAAAATCTACTGTCATTGATTTTCTGTCTCAATTACTTCCTTCCCATTTGAAAAATAAGCTTAAGCCTAGCATCTCCTCAAATCTTATCACATATTAAGTTTGGTGTCCGGGATTTTGTGACCTATTTTAGATCCATGTTTCCTGCCTTTTCTATCAGAGAGCTGTGAACCAAAACGACAAGTGAGCTGCCTCTCAAACACAAAATCCACAATGGTGAGGAAGATGCCCATAGGGGACAGTTCCATTCACAGCTGAGACTGGAAGATGTGTAGCAGAAACAGGTGCACAGGGTGTGGAGAGGCCCCGTTCATCTTGGGGGAAGATTGGTGCTGCCCACTTATCTGACTTCCTCACCCCCTTCTGAATAGATGTGAGAAAACATGTCTTTTACACAGCTTCCTACCATAAAACGTTCTGGTTCAAAACCATTCTATATGGTAACAGTTCTATGGTTGTTTACAAGTGTCTTTGACACCACAACAAATTCAAAAGTAAACAATAAAATGAATAAGAAACAACAACTAAAGCTGTACAGGCTTTCTGTGTCTCAGATTTGAGATTTCTCCATGTTCCAAAACCTTACCTGTGTACATGCCCATGAGTTTGCATGGTGTGTGTGTGTGTGTGTGTGTGTGTGTGTGTCTGAATGCTTCACTTTCTGGACATGTAAAGCTACTTTGGAATTGTCAGGATGCTATGGTACAAAATGATCAAATTCTGAGAGCATATATTTATCCTAAGGCTATATTTTAACTTGACATGTTTTTCTTTGCTGGAAAGGAAGAACAAAACCACATTTACTCTCCAATCCCCCCAAATCTTGAAATTTCTGTACTGTATGTAGGGTTCTTTTGAATAATGTCTCAAAATTGACCAGCACATTACTGAATCAATATCTTTTTCCTGAAGTAACTCATTACTGGAACTATCAAGAGATACTTTTATCAGTCTCCTCACAAGTACCTCCATACAAAAGAACATTACATACAATTTTTAATTTTCTAAACTGTTGGAAGAAACAATTTTTCCTAATGTATACCACTACCTTAGATGTCATTCTCCCCCAACCCTCTATAGAATTTTTCTTACCAATTTTAAAAAGTCCATTAGTTTTGTCCATATGTAACTTCAACCAGCCACCGTGTCCCAAAGCAAATGCCAGAATGTTGAGTTTTTTGTTACGATAGGACTTTGGTTTGATAGCATTGTTATTGTACTATATATTAATTGTCCTAGTTGTATTGCATGAGGGACGACCACAGAACTTCAGGGACATAAACAAATACATTTGTATTTAGCTCACAAATGTGCTCACTGACTATATGGGCTGGGGGTTGCGGGTCGTCTTCTGGTTCTTGCTCACATGTCTGGAAGTTGACAGCTGAATGTCTGACTAGCTCATCAGATTGACAGTGACAACTCAAATCTACTCTTTGCTCCCACCCTTTTCTTGGGACCTGTGGGCTAGTCCAGGCACATCCTTCTCATGGCAATGATGAAGGCAATACCAGTGAGGTCAAACCCAATAGCGCAGACATGCGTCATGCCTCATCTTGTATCACTTTGCTAATATTCCATAAGCCAAAGCTAGTTTAGTGTGAAGCTCAAGGTCATCTAGGGAGAACGCTGAAATACTTTGTGACAAAGGGTGAGGACACAGAAAAAGAGGAAAACTCATAGAAGTTTGATCATCTATTGCATAAATAAGAAAGCTTACAGTTTCTAAGTCCAGTTGAATTTGAGGACTTTGTTGAGTAACAGTGAATGCATATGTAATGAATGAGGACACTATATACTTCAGAAAGTGCAATTTTTTTGAGTAAGTTACGTTAGTCTAAAATAATCCATAGTTAACCATTTCTTCTTGTTTTCTCTATATGTTCTTCTTTTTATTTTTCAACATAAAAGCCATTATTTCCCCCAGAGATGAAGAAAGTATCCAACACAAGTGTTTTGCAGAAAGCCAAGAAGGAAAATTGGTAAAAGCTGCTCCAGGGTGATATTTAAGCTGTTCTCACTGTGTCCCACCAAACATTTCCTCACAAAGCCTCTGCTGCAGGTTTCCGTCCACGTGTCACAGTGCACTCTGAGTGCTCGAGAGGCTCCTTGCCTACATCACTACTCTGAAGCTGCTGGCAGGTCTGCGTCCAGGGCTCCTGCCTTATCTTCTATAACCCTGTCCTCCAGGGAGCTTCTAGAATTTCTGTCTAACCATGAGGTAAGAAGAGGCTAAAAACCCCTGGAGCCCAGTGATTCGGACTCTGACTCTGAAGACACACAGCCTAGTCACAAATCCAGGGACAAGCAGCAGACAGGAGCCTGGAGTGTCCTCTAGTGCCCCACAGGCCTTCCTTGAAAATGGAAAGTCAATTCCAAACCTACCTGACAGGGTTTCTGAAGGTTTACACAAGCTAATTGCTGGAGAATTTCAACCAGAGACTGACACACATCAGTGGTTATACATGTCGCACGTTTTTATTTTAAAGAAAAAGAAGGTGTGCACAATCTTATGCCTCGACTTTATCTCACGGGTTCAGTGACTCCCTTCACTTGCCTCTCTGTTGACACTGGAGGCCAGGTTGATTTCTCTCACTGCTGTTTGTTACGAAGCATCCATTGACAACATAGTCATACCTGAGGATTCCAAGGAGTTTTCAAACTCTCTCTGCCTTGTCTGGGCTGCTGCTTTTTACTCACTGACCCCACCCCTTATCTCATTTCTTCCCTTCTTCATTTTTACTTTACAACACACACACACACAATCAGGGAGGAGTTCAGGTCATTAGGTTCTGTCTTTGTCGCTATTGGAATTGTCACCCATTGTCCCTTTCTGGAGCCAGCCTAGAGCATTTGACAACCTCGTTTTCAAGAACCAGTTTACTGTCTTACCACAAAACCTGGCCAAGAAACCACAACCAGATTCGACATACAGTGGTTCATTGCGGTGTGCTGTATTTTCTAAGGGAACACTTTCATTCTGAGGAAGCTTCAGCTTTGCTATATTGTCTGAGCTCACATTCAACAAGTTTACATGAACTAACTGACAAATTCAACTCTTGCAAACTACATATGCAAGAAAACCCCTTCAGATGTACCACATCATCTACGAAAACCTCACAGCAAGCATGGTTCTAAATCAGGAGTGAGACAAGATGGCGGTGCTGACCTTGTGTGTCCACTATGGTCCTGGAGGCTATTGTCAGTGGAGTACAAGAAGAAGACTCAACAGGCAAAACATTAGAACTCAAGAAGCTAAATTGTTCTTTGGTACAGATTACATGACCATCTATGTAGAAATCCCAACGTTTGCAAAAGATACTAAGAGTAATACATGATACTATCAGTGACACAGAATACAGGATCAACATAGAAATCATCTGTATTTCTGTGTACTCACAAGAGTAACTGAAAGTTAAAGTTTTTACATAGCATATAAAATATCAGTTTTTACAAAACTATCTATCCATGCATCTATGTTTCCCTGAACTAAAATACTTAGAATACTTAAGATGCTAATTCTTATCCAAATTGAGATATAAATTTAATGACATTCCAGTGAAAATCCTAATACTTTTTGTGTGAATACAATTTACCAAATAAAATTTACAAAGTATAGGAATTCAAAAAGACATCCTGAAGAAGGACAAATTTGCAGTATGAATATTGTCTCATTC
Organism: Geosciurus inauris; assembly: GCA_004024805.1. Classification (NCBI taxonomy): domain Eukaryota; kingdom Metazoa; phylum Chordata; class Mammalia; order Rodentia; family Sciuridae; genus Geosciurus; species Geosciurus inauris. Next base: position 256,366 of record PVHX01000622.1, on the reverse strand, counting down.
AAGATTTACCATAAAATGGTAATAATCAAATTAATATATTATTGGCAAAAATACAGATATAGGTCAACTGAAGATAATAGTCTAGAAATAAATACACACTTACATTTTAAATTACTATTTGACAAAGAAGCCAAGATAATTCAATGAGAAAAAGGTAATCAGTAATTCATAACTGGAACCAGATAGTCATATGGAAAAAATAACAATTTTGACCCTCATCTCATGTCACCATACAAAGTCAAAATTGATCAATGATCTCAATGTGCAAATTTAAGCTATTCAATGTTTACAACTGCACTGTCCATATGGTAGCCACTAGCCACATGTGATCATTGTGCACTTGAAATGTGGTCAGTCTTATGTGAGATGTTCTAAAGTTGTAAAACACACACACCAGATATCAAAGTCTTTGCACCAAAAATGTAAAGTGTCTGACTAATAACATTCATCTTGATATTTTAAAACATTATTTTGGATATATCAAATTCAACATAATATTTTGTTGAAATTAATTTTCAAGCTATTTTTTTGCTTGTACAATGTGGCTAATGGAAAACTTAAAATTGCATATGTAGGTCACCTTATATTCATCTTGGATAGCACTGAACCAGAAAAAAGGAAAAAGTTTACAACCATGGATTAAGTAAAGATTTCATAGAAGAGGTGTGAAGTAATAAACTATATGATAGCTTGATAAATTATGTTTTATTGTGATTTAAAGTTTCTTGTACTTAAAATAGTAGTAAGGAAAACAAAAAGGTAAAAAAAACATAAGACTGTAAAGATAAAGCTAGGACACAGTATTCAACTGAAATACATTAGTGAAGAAGACTTGCATCTAGAGAATATAAGAACTCTTATAACTCAAAGATAAGAGGATATGTAAGCCAATTTTTTTTGTGGAGGCGGGTACAGGGAATTGAACCCAGGGGTGCTTCAACACCAAGCCATTTCCCCAGCCCTTTTTATTTTTTATTTTGAGACAGAGGCTTATTAAGTTGCTTAGACATGCTGAATCCATTTCCCTTAAAAGGACAAATAACTATATTGATATAGATTGCTAATGTTCAAATCAAAGCATTGAAGAAGGTATTCAATACATCCCTATTATGGATAAGATAACTGAGAGAAATTATAACTAGCTTATGATTGAAAGTACTAGAGTCCAACTAGGCATGATTTCGTGGTACTTAACCTCTGTTAGGCCAACTTCCACAGTGATCTGGGAAGTTGGGCATAACTGGATGCTACTTAGGAGTGTGTGTTTTGTTTGTTTTGTTTTTTACTTTAATGTGTGGGATAACCATGGACAGAGCCCAAAAAGCCAAATTTTCATCCATTTGTTATCAAATGGAATGCTCCTATGTGAAGTAATGTCTATATATTTCCCTTATTTACAACTACCCAAGTCCTCACTAAGAAAAATAAGAATCAGAATCCTATTGAATATTAATAAAATAAATATGAAACATTGTCTTTCACATAGACAAAGATCTGTCATTCATCCAAGACTTGTTAATAGTAAGATATGACCACTTCTTACCCATTGAACTGACAAGACACAGTCAGCAGAAATCAGAACCAAGGGACCCCACTAGTTGACATGAAATCATGCTAAAACCATGGAGAGGCGTATATCTTGGATATGTGAGAAGGACAAGAAAAAAATGCATTTTGATCTTTTTAAACACAGAAGTTAAAATAAGAATCAAAAGAAAAGTTAATCTATATATAGTTTCAAAATACCCATCAAGAGAAAGTATATCCTAGTGAAAATTACCTTCTCTAAAAAGGCAAAATTCTTAAAAATTATATTCTATATATAAAGACCAGAAGTTGATTTTTTTAAAAGTACTGAAAATGGTATATGGTGTTGCAATTTCTTCAGAGACAGAGGATTAAATATTGATGCCCAATCAATAGATAAAGCACCTGAGGTGACAAGTTAAGTGATTGTAAATCAGGCTGTAGACAATAATACAAAGTCCTCCTAAAGTCCTTGTTCAGTCGGCCTTAACTACAGCATTTGTTAAAAATGGTTTTCATTTTGTAGTGTAGTGAAAAATCAAATCCTTGATTCAGCTCTTAGAAAGTCTTTCTTGAAAGAGTTGAACTCTTTCATCATTAAAGATAAATCCATGCCCCTTTTCTTCCTTGAAGCATCTGTTTTATGGTAAGAACACCCAGGGTGTGGCAGGCACCACTGCAGCCATGGAGCATATGCCACACGTAAACAAAAGAGCCATGCATTTGTAATTAACTCCAGGTTTCTACTCCATCTTGATGTAAACAAAATGTATTAAAAAATAAAAGCATCCCGTGGCTCCGAAGGTAATCATTTTATAAAGGGCTCTGAAATAAAAAGCCAGTTATCCATCATTTTATTTTTCTCCAAACCCACAGGGATTCTGAAAATGATTCTTTTGTGTGTTGTGTGTGTGTGTTGTTTTTACGAGCTGTGCCCTAGATCCTTAGCTCCTACTGCCATTAAAATATTCAGTCATCTGTGTAAAAACAGAAGGATAGTAGATTATATCCTAGAGGTAACCCCAAATTGTCACTGTCAGATAAGTATAAACTGACTTTTGGCATCCACTGTGTCCAAAGGAGCAAAACTGAGAAGAGTAGCAATGAGAATAATATAAATGCTTTGTGTTACAAGTGAATAAAGAAGATTAATTTTATAGGCTTTTATGAAGAGGGAGGGTCAGCTCATAGCCCTCACAATCAGACATTAATATCCTAGTAAATTAACAGCTTAGAAAGCCAAAGGGATAATTTATAACTTTATTCAGAGAAGTACAATTGTAAGAAATCTACATATGGATGTAAGTTTATCTATGAGTGTACATATAGTATTATGGATATACACGTGCAGATTTATAATATATACATAGCTATATATTTTATATATGTGCATGCACATACACATAATAAAGTTAGCAAATAACACTGATTCTATGGAAAATAGGAGACAATTGTATGTGGTTTGCTTCTGGAAAGAACATTGTTCCTAAGCAATATTAACTGGCTAGGAGATTGGCCACTCTCTGAACCATCAGAAGTGGTATGAAAGAGAAGAAAAGAGGCATTATAAGCAAAAGCAATCTTAAATATCTCCACTGCTTGCAAACACCTCCTTGACCGTATTTTCTGTGCCTTGCTTTGGTAGTAGCTCAACTATACTAAGGAAGAAGACTGCCCACCTCAAATCAGCAGCTTCATCCTTCACAGTGGTCCATCCTAGGGACTTGACTAGCCTATTCATCCCACAAATTCATAAGCCAATTCCTTGCAATAATTTCCTAACAGAGGTCTCCAACTGGTTCTGTCTCTGAAGTAGCATTTTTTAAAAATATGTTTTAGTTATAGGTGGATGAAATATCATTATTTTGTTTATTTATTTTTAAGTGGTGCTAAAGATTGAAACCAGTGCCTCACATGTGCAAGGCAAGCACTCTGCCATTGAGCCAAAACCCCAGCCCTCTGGAGTAGCATTTTAAATGGTGCCTACATCTTCCAGGAAAAGGCAAGGAACAACAACTCCATGAATGATAAAAGAGTTGTTGATATGGGAGTTGAAAATCACTCTGTATCTAGGACAAAGTTAAGACTAGCTCTGTCTTGAGACATGTGAGGAAAAAGAATATCTTTTCATATTCAGAATCTGACCTAGAGAAAATGATCATCAAGGAGAACGAGAATGAGTCAAGTGAGGCCAAGGACCTATCTAAACGTGACATTGAGATCTGAAAGAGGAAACACGTGGAAAAAAAAGAGCAATTTGAGTGCTCAGATTAACCAATATATACCTGGAAGAATGGGGGATCTGACATGATATGGCTGACACAGATACAGAGTGTTTAAGTGATGATGAAGTGCAGCTCACATTTGATCTTAAAGTGAGTTTGTTGAAAATATTTTTGTTAGTGGAAATTATTATTACCTATAAATAATGATAATAATGATGCTTCAAGATCTAAACCAGATCTCACATTTCCCTTTTACTTAGTCTATCACTGTAGGAGCACTCCCTGTACCTTCAACCCCTCCTTTCCCTTTTTTCCTATTCTCCTCATTGGTTGTAACCTCAGGGCCGCGATTGGTCCAAGGACCCTATATAAGCCTCTGTATTTCCTTGATTAAACAGGCTCTGCGTCTCATTCCAGCAGAGTAGTCTTACCTACCTCCGGAGTCTGGAGTCTGGGTAGAGTGACTCTGCGGACCGTCACCCCTAGTTTCATCCCAGAAGACCCCACTTCGCCTTCCCCAAAGAACCCTTTTTGTCTCTAGGGACCCCAATTCGTTGAGGAGACCCACGAGGCCCAACCTCAAACAACACATTACTGCTTTCTACCTTGGCTAACTTGACCTTTCAACACATATCTTTCGGGTGCCTGTCTTGTGCCATCTTACAAGGCTCTTGGGAACCTTGGTGAAAATGTGGCCTCATAGTAATTATGAGAAAAATGACTAGCATAAAGCTGTGGAAATAGAATACATTTATATATTTGAGATGTGGCTGGGAAGGAAGAATCAGGCTTCCTCTAGGGTTAGGAATAAAGGATTTGACTCTTCCTGTTTTCACAGGGAAGTGGGGAACTCAAGGAGGATAGGATTCTTTGCTCACCAGGGACAAATATTTCCAATATTATGCATATATGTTTTACTTTGTTTTGTTTCCTTAAGCAGGCCTCTAGTCCAATTTATAGTAGAATTCTTCTTTTTCTCTGAAATCTCATGAGCCCAGTCTTTATTGTCTGCATATCTCTCAGCATTCTGGTCTTCTGAGCTCCCATCAGAATTGCCAATTAAACTCCACTTACCATATTCTAAAGCTTTTCCAGCTTGCATCTCTAAAATATCACAAATTCCTCTCACAAACTCCAAAAAGCTCCAAAAGTTTCTGAACCACATAATCAGGTTAATCATACTAATGTCCCCACTCCTGGCACCAACTTCTGTTCTAGCCAGCTTTCTGTTGCTTTGACCAAAGGACTTGACAAGAACAATTTAGAAAACAAAAGTTTTTTTGTTTTTGTTTTTGTTTTGTTTTGTTTTTGGTTTTGGCTTATGATTTCAGAGGTCCATGGAAAGCAGTTCATTACCTGTCAGCCAAGAAGCAGAGAGAGACCTCCACTCATCAGGGACAAAATAGAAACCCAATGTAAAAATTCCAGTGACCTGCTTCATCCAGGCACACCTCCCTGAATATAGTTACCACCCACTTTATCCATATCAGTGTATTAATCCACTGATTAGGTTACAACTCTAACATTCTCATCATTTCACCTCTGAACTTTCTTCCACTGTCTCATATATGAGTTTTGGGGGGACATCAAACTCTACCATATCTCCAAACCATAAAAGGAATGAAAAAAAGCTGATGCAAATTAAGCTGCTTTCTACAAAGCAATACCTTTCCCAATTTTCATTAGATTAAGCTTGACCTTTATTAAACAACTGGTATTCTTTAGCATGTGGAGAAGAATTCTACTAAGTGAAATAAGACACAGAAGGCTTTTGTGCTTATCCTCAAAATCCTGTCTAATGTTCTCATTTTACTTTTGCACATAAATACAAAACACTGCAGTATGCACCACAAAATATTCAGCATTTTAATATTATTCTTTGGATAGCAAGGCTCTTAGCATTCTTTAATGGAATAAGTCTTAAAACTACAACTTGACTCCTAAATTAATTGTCAGTATGGGGAAAACAAGTTGCACATTAAAATTACATTGAATTTGAGGATGAAAGTATATTGCTTACATATAACTGGTGACCTCTCTCAAAGATATTAATGAGCAGAAGAATTTTATTCATTGAACATCAATAAACTCTAGAAGCCAAACTAATTAAGGGAATTTGTAAGATCCAAAGTAGACTTTTGTCAAACCAATCTGAAATGATATTTGGGTAATAGGATTCTCTTAACAGTTTTCTGCAACACAAAAAACAATGAACATTTAAATCCACTTTATATTTTTACTGGGAGACAGTCCTAAATTTTATGTTCTCTCTCTCTTTCTCTCTCTTTCTCTGTCTCTCTCTCTCTCTCACTATGTCAGTTTTTGCATAGCTGTGACCAAAACACCTAAAAAGGGCAAATTAGAAGAGAAATAGTTTATTTGAGGCTTACATTTTCAGAGCTCTCAGTTCAGAAATGGCTGACTCCATACTCTGAGCCCAAATTGAGGCAATGTCTCATGGGGGAAGGATCCAGTAAAGGAAAGCAACTCAGCTAATGATGTGTTCAGGAAGAAGAGAAAAAGAGGGAGAGAAGGAATGGTGCCATAGGGAAAATATGCCCCTCCCTCTAGGCCATATCTCCAAAAGAACCATCTCCTCCAGCCATGCTCCACCTTCTGTTGTTACTACCAAGTTATTCAAACTAGTATGGACAGATTATGTTATCCATTTCATAATCTGATCACTTTGCTTCTGAATATTCCTTCATTAACAGGAATTTTTTGGAGATACCTTATATTCACACTCATCTATCTATCCATCCATCCATCCATCCATCCACAGTTTCTGACTGAAACTACCTGAGATTTTAAGTATTTCATTACAAAATAGGCTTTGCAATTAAATGGTTCAAATATAGGCTAATGTATGTGTTTTGAGCTAGGGTAAACTATGATAGTTTATAGTTCAAGTGACTTAAATGAATTTTCAACATACAATAGTTTCAATTGTCAGGACATAACTCCACGGTACATCAAGGAGTGCGCACGTGTGTGTGTATGTGAGTGTTGGTGTTTGTATGTGTGTACTTAAGTGGTTTAGAATTTATGATTTGGGAAAAAAATCTACACTTATTTACAAGCTTATGTCACACTTGTATACACTTAATAGTGTTCTCTAGAGATTACCTCTGTTGTTATATTATCATAAAAATACAACTAGATAATAATCACCAGTAATATTTACTTTCTCTCCATGAACTACAGATTACTTTTGTAAAACCCAGAAGATGTGCTTGTTAGCTGAGATAGCACAAACGTGATTTTGTACAAGTTTTAGGGGAATATTAAATCCATCATCTATAAAATTGGGCTGTGTTAACAAGTTGTAGAAGCCAGACAGATTAATGGACATGCACTTGGGCACTGCGCTGTGGGAAGCACTTGGGCTGTAGGTCAGGTTTTTTTTTTTTTTTCCCCCTTGGACTAATATGTTGGCCTTCTGAAAATAGATGACATAGGGAAGCTTTCTCAAAGATTTAAAAATAAATCCAAGCTACAATATTAAAATGAAAAAATTATGCAGTAGCTACAATTTTTAATGGGAAAAGTAGTAAAACCAGATCACAAGAATATACAAAATCCAAAGAAATATAAAAAGAAAACATTGAAAGAAAGGAAGACAAATAGATTGGCAAGGGGGAAGATTGGCAGGGAGAAGAAAGAGAGAAAATAGGAGACAATGGGAAGGACATAAAGAAAGAGGGAGAGAAGATTTGAAGGTCAGAGGAAGAAGGAAAAGGAGAAAGAGGAAAAGAGATGGAAAAGCTAAAAAACATGCCTATTCTAGGTATGGGGAGAGTTTCCTAGTATCTTCCCATCCTTGGTTTTAACCATTCCTCAACTCTAGCCGTGTGTGTGCATGAGTGCATTTTGCATATGCATATACTTTGTACAAGTGTAAGTGTGCACATGCGTACTTGTGTGCATGTGTGCCTGCATGTGTGTAAAATGATGCATTATGTGCATGTGTGTTCACACACACACAAACATTTGGATTCTGTGAAAATGCTTTATATGAGGTTATTCACTCTGCTTTTAGATATAAACTGGTGTCTGTTGATTTCAAACCAGAAACAGTATTTACACACTATTATGGTTTACATGTGGTGTCCCCAAAAAGCTCATGTATGAGACTAGGCAAGAAGGTTCAGAGAAGAAATGATTGGATTTTAAGAGTCTTAACCCAATCAGTGAATTTAACCTCCTGATAAAGATTAACTGAGTGGTAACTGAAGTGGTAAGGTGTGGCTGGAGGAGGTGGGAGTTGGGACGTGGTTTTGGGTATATATTTGCATCTGGAGAGTGGACTGTGTCTCTGCTCTCAGATCATCATGTGAGCTGCTTCCCTCTGCCACATTCTTCCACCATGATGTCCTGCCTCACCTCCAGCCCTGAGGAATGGAGCCTGCTGTCTATGGATTGAGACCTCTGAAACTATGAGCCCTGAATAAACTTTTCCTCCTCTACAGTTGTTCTGCTCAAGTCCTTTAGTCACAGCAGCAAAAAAGCTGATGAAAACACACACTTTATTATTTTTCAATATCTTGTCTACTCCATTCTCAAAGACTGTGCTCAAAACTGTAGATCTACTGTAGACAATACCATGAAAAATCAAATCCTAATTCTACATATCTGAGTTTATTCTATCCGGCCTTTTACTTACCAGGTGAGAAACGTGGCTCTGCCCTTAACTTTCAGGAGATTCTGGACACAATACTTCAGTCCCTTGAGTCTCAATGTTCTCCACTATGAATATTGTTCTTTGGAATATTTAATAAAATAGTGTACTGTAGGACCCTAATCTAGTGTCTAGAGCACATTAAGTATAAAAAATATATATTTGTTATGGATATTGTCTTATAATTTTCATTATTATAATTTTTAGAATATACAGCAAAGAACAGACATATAGTAAGCATTCAATACATAACAATTATAAATATAATTATAAAATGCAAAATAAAGTTTATTAATATAAACAGTTTCAATTTCAATTCAATATCCAGCATCACAACAAAACAATAAAAATAACAAAGACATTTTTATTAAAGTGAGAAATAGGGCAAAGTACACAGTCTATATGTAATTACATCTCAGTCAAAATCCCAAATGGCTTTTATTTTGAAACTTGACAATATAATTGCACATTTCTTCTGGAATAATAATACATCATAATAATTAAGGAAACATAGAAGGAAGACTATGGGAAAAGAATTTCACAACAAGATATTTCATAAGCTATAATAAATTTTAAAATAGTGTTAATTCAAGAGTAGACATATTGTAAAGGAAAATAGAAACCCCTCAAACAAACTCATTGAAAAGGATATTTAACATCTAGTGGGTCAGATTTCTGATATTTGTGTATAATGTCTATATAATAAATAACATTATGATAATTGGTTACACGTGGAAAAAATTTCAGGATTGAAAATTTTGTTGCTAGCATGAATTATAGGCTAAATATTATTTAAATATACAAAGGAAACATAACATTCTGATCATGTATTTAAAAAATAATATTTTTGAATGAGTTTTTTAAAAAATCAAAATCCTTAAAAGTCAGAATTGATACATTCAAAATCCTAGTAGCATAAACATCATATCAACAAAACGTAAAGACCTATTTTAAAATAAGGAAAGATTTTAAGAATTCTAATGAAAACTACTTTGAACCTTTTATAAAAGGTCTTACAAAAAACAAAAGAACAAATATAACCTCCAGCAATAAGAGGACATTGAAAAAGTATGTGCTAAGACAGGTTTTTAAAAATAAACTTTTAACATATGAGAAGAAAATGCTCAGCTTTACCAACGGCTACCTGCTGAATTTGGCAAAGAGCAAGTTGCCAAAAACTGCAGCTGTTTCAGTTCCTTTATATTTTTAAAACCATGGTACTCCTACATAATGAGGAATGCTGTGTCTACTGCATGAACTGACACCATTTGACTTGAAGAAATGCTTGATGTCACCTGAGGTAAGTTTCCTGTTTTGGAACAGACTTTAAAATTAAAACATCTGATCCCATTGGAATTTTGGACCTTGCCCTAAAGTTGCAGGTTCTGTCTTGCTTTCTTTTTGTTTGCTTTTTTCCTCTGCAGCCAGTCTGGGGAATTTATTTTGCTGGTCTATCACTTCCTCATACATCTAATTCCAAATTCAGGCAGTCTCATCATTTCTTTTCAGTCTATAACACTTCCTTAGGTGGTTCTTGGTGTGACTCTGCTTGTGATGAATCCTCTGTTTTGCTTTTTGGCGTTCTTCGTTTACCTTTATTTTTGAGAGCCATCACAATGCTGTGTTTCCAGCTTTAGCAGATATGCTGATCCCTAGCTCAGCTTCTCTTACCTTGCTCTGGGTCCTGTGCTAAGTGACACACTCTGCTCAGCTCTACCTACTCCTGCTTCTGTTCAGCACTTGCCTTCTATGGAACAACAGCTGGGGTGACTCTGGAACTAACCTGGTTCGCTTCTCTTTTCTGGAAAGTACTCATATATTTTGCCCACTGTTCATCACAGGGTAAGTCTGACCTTAGTTCACCTCACTGAGCAGAACCACAAATCTCCAGCTCTACCAGTGGTTTCAGTAATAATAATAAAGTAGAAATGTTCATTTTTTTCCAGTGCCACAGGCATTTTTTTTAAAAGGAATATTTAGTAAGAATGTGAAAGAGGCTGATTTAATTTAAATTGATGTAAAATCATACTGTCCATTTGGCAGTATACAAAAATATATTTAAAATATGCATGTCTTTTAATACCCCAAACTACTTTCCTATTACTTTAAGGAAATAAATATAAATGAAGACAAGAGTTGTGACTAGGAATAAAAAAGAAAATAAATGGAAATTGACAAAAATAATTTGAGATAAGATTAATTTAAAACAAGATTACACAGTCCTTCGAACGTTGATTTTTAAATGACTGCTCTTGAAGCGACTGAGGCCAAGAAAGTAAGTTTTATTCCTATTGTGGATAGTACTGGGAGGTGACTAAGCCTAAAATGAAGCAAGCCTGGGGACCAAGGAGGGACCACAACAAGGGGGAATGATCTGTAGAGTCTAGCCATAATAGGAGAAGTCACGAGGCTGTGTTTCCTCAGCCTCCCTATGGGGGGATGGACTAATGGTGAGAAGTATGATCATAATGCAGTATAACCAGGTGTAAACATCTGTGATAAAAACATTCTAGAAATGCAAGACAGCTGCTGATTCCTCACTCACCTACCTGGACAGAGGTGAGCACTACCAGTCTGGGAGGACAGATTGCCCTACAGGTTATGGCTCTGATATCTGAGCCCAAGGCAATCACTCCAATTGGTCATATCTGGGCTAACAAGAAGGACAGAGGGAAGAAAAGAGAGGCGTTCTTTGTGTGTGTGTGTGGCTCAAAAGTTATGCATGTGACTTCCATTCCCAACAGTCAAATCTTTGGTCCCACTATTATTGTCAGAGGACATTCAAATAGATGTCTACCATTAAGCATTTATTTTCTTTTTCTTTTTTTTTTTTTTTGGTATTTTCCTCCAACATGCATAAATAGTTTAGAATCTTCAGGCTTCATGATTTCTGTTAAGTGTTCAGACATGTAAAGCAAAATCAGCCATAGACATAGTGCAAAGTATTAATGTAGCTATGTTCTAATAAAACTTTATTTACAAAATAGGCAGCAGACCAGATTTGATTTGCCCACTCTGCTCTAGGCAATGCTGACCACTCAGTTTTCTTACCATATCTGCATGTTCTGGCTTATGCCTTTCTTCTCTCCACTAATATCCTCTCTCCCTTAATTAAATTACAATTTTTACAAACATTAAATATTACCCATTTTTTAGACTAAGCTTGAATATATCCTTCTATCTATAGCCTTTCCCAAATTGCTACCATAATTAAATTCTTATTTGTGTTTTCCAAGTCATTTAAAATTTTTTTTTTTATTTTTAATGGAAGATAATCTCATAACACCAGGGTTAGGATCCATACTAACATAAATTTACATGGTAGAGATTTCCTCTAAAAGTCTACATACAACATGGGATCCCAGGTAAATAAAATCTATTCTCCTTGTTTGGAGTGTACGGGACAAAACATCATCTTCAAGAGGCAGTGCATAAAAATCAAGACAAAAATTTTTACAAATCCATCATAATCTGATCAAATAGGAATTTCAAAGCGCATAATAACATCCTATGAAGGATTGTTAGACATTGAAATATCCCACTTATTTATAGATACATGTACTAAAGAAGGTATTTAATATATTTGGAACATCGGTGAGGTAGAAAGAAAAATTTATATAGCAGATATCGGTTTATGTCTGAAAAAAATCATAAATGAAAAATATCTTCTTTAGCCTAATTTGAAATTTATCCACAGAGAAGTGCAATGTATTTTAGAAGAAAGCCAACATAAGTAATTAAAATGGATTAGATTGCAATTATTCGGCGGTATAGAAAGGGAGAGGGGACTATTGCGGCTGGCATTTCAAAAAATATCATCAAACGACCAAGATATTAGCATGCTGCTGTTGAATGTGATATTTATACATTGGCCATTGAAGCGAAGATCAAATAGCCTTTATATGTTAGAAATTTGATAAAGAACAGGAATCAAGTAAATCCAAAGTGTAATTTTCTCATGAACGTGAAGTGATGGGACATGTTCAGGTCAAATTTAATGTGTGTCACTGTACAGCTGAGGCAGGCATATCACGTGTCTTTGGCTCTGCTCTAAAATTTAAAGTGGCATGCTTTTATTTGCCACCGAGACAGCTGTCAAAATTCTCAGATGAGAACAGCCCCAGCTGACACATTTTAAATGAAAACACACGTGGGTAATAGCTGTAGACTATGCTGGCTAAGTAGGAATCAAATTAGGGGTAAGTAAAAGATTTGTTTATATTTCTTTTGCTTTTAAACCTTTCCAGAGAGTTGATTATATATTATTAGCACAAAGATGCATAGATTAGGAACACCAGGAGACAAAACTGTATATTTAGCTTCAAGAAGCTTCTCAAGGGTGATTGCATACGTGTGTGTGTGTGTACATCTGTATGTGCCTCTGCACAGAAATATTTCTTCTTGTGTAGAGAGGTAAGAATAATAGAATACTTATAGATTTGTTCAGACTTCTTCAGTTGGGAACAAAACTTACAGACCTAAGGCACTGTCTTCTTCAATCTACTTTGACCTACTTCCCTTCAGGAAGACATGAAAGGAATATCATTTTCTATACCAGTCAGGCACTCCAGGCAAGGTGGTAGACTCAGTCTCTTAGGGCTCTTAATCAACAGCTGTGTTCAGGGAATGGCTGACTGTTTTGAGGAGCACTCAGAATATCATTTGCCCCATTCTCTTTCCTGCCTAAGAAGTTCTTTGCCATTTCAAATCCTTGTTTAGTAAAAGTCTGATCTATGATCCTAATGGGGGATTCAGAACTGCCAGGTGTAAAGGAAAACTATGACAGAAGAAGGAAACAAAGCACTGTAGTTGGTGTTCACTTCATGTGCCTTGTAAGATTTAAATTCTGGAGTTCACCTGTGAGTTAGGAATTACTCTTATTGGAATAATAAAGAAACATGTGTAGATGGTTTAGGACAGGGAAGCTGCTTAACCTGAATGCAGAACTATTCAGTCTGAAGAAGGTGTTTTTCATATCACAAGTTTATAATCTAATAAATGTAAGTTATTCAAGTTCCCATTGAGTATTAGTCGTGAACAGCAGTTGAACAATTTAAGAAACATTTTTAGTTGTTTTGCAACAAATGTAATTTTCACATTGATAGAAATAAACAACATTTAGATACTTTCCCTGTTGGGAAAGTTCACATCAGTGACTAATAGACTTGCTTGGGAAGTGTATTCACAGTATAGTAGTACCAAAAGCTAAGTCATCTGCTGTTGTTATAAATGAGAAAGTGGAGCTCCAAGCACTTGGCCTGCATAGCCATCTGTCAGATTTGGTTGTCCCCATGTGGCCTATTGAGCAAAGGAAAGCTTTCAGGCACACACCACTAACAGCTCTATGGGATATCAAAAAGTTCTCATTTGTGTGCTGATGTCCTCCAAATCTCCCTGACTTCAAACATCTGTATTTTGCGGCTTTTTTTTTTTCAAGTGTGAGAACAGCTCTGGACGTATGGAGAATATATGAATATTTCTAAAAAGAAGATGTCTTTGCTTCCTCTCTGAAACTATGGTGCCAAGGATAGCCATGATTACATTTTTGGAACAGCTATTTTATAGAATCAGAGTAGCAAGAAACTTGGAGTGGATGAACCCTGATCCCTAGGACAGAAACATGCTGAATGATATTCTCTTCCAGACTCTGCGATTTTCCAAAGAAGGCTTTTGATTGTTAAATATCTTTTATGATTAATTCTTCCTTTTTGTGTCTAAATCTACATTTTTCCTAAGGAGACCTGTGTTGCCTTTTGTTCTTCTATCTGTACCACATACACTAATAAATACACTGGCACACCTTGGTCCTCATATTCCATTTCTCATCAAATACATTGACTTTGTTCAGTTTTTTGTCTCAGACTTTTGCCATTCTCTGGCTATTGCACCTTCACTGGATCCATTGATAAGTTGCTGTTGTTGATTTAGAGAAAGGCAACATTAAAAAAGAAGTCTAGATATAGTCCAGACTACCAATATTCACAAACTGTGGGCTCGAGAGAACCTTGATGCAGTAAATCAAGATGGGAAAACCTTTTCATCTGCCATACTTTTGAAACCATATATTGTGTTACATTTATTGCAAACTTCTTTGTGTTTTTCTTATAAAATCTTATCGAAAACTGATTATCTTCTAATACAAACCTAGCTCTAAAATTAAATAAATACAGCAATTAGAATTAATCTGTTTGCCTTTTTAAAAGATGACTCATTGCTTCAAACAATAAAATCAATTTTAGAAATATGTTTCCATTTCTAGTATATATATCATCCTATTGAATAGCAGGAAAAGGACAATAATATAATTTGTTTGCTGAATTTGGTTGCTTTACCCCCCAGAATCCCTTTATTTTCTGGATGTTCAGTAAACTAAAGATCCTCTGTAACTGTGATATAATGACATTCAGCTTAAGGAATTAAGATATTTAGACATAGCAATTCACCTGTTTCAGCCCTGTAAATCTTCTTGTGACACATATATTGCTCTAATCTGGTTCTCATGTACCCTCCATCCTCTATTCAAAACATTTCTGGACCTGTGACCCATTTCATATTTTTAATTATAATGTCACTCATTAATTCTTGACTAAAAGTCAACCACTCACCTTTAATATCCACCTCTCCAGACTGGCACAGAGCTCAACTCTGCCCTTATCTGTGGTAATGCTGATGGATTAAGCTAAGAACCTTTCACTGGAGTTTCAGCTGCTGTCTCTTGGGGAGGGATAGTGGTACATGGAATCACTGGAGAAAATTGACCTTCTTATACTTTGATGCAATAGATAGAGAACCAGAGACCCACCATGGGTGCAATGTGATAGAGTTGAAGTTCATTTCTACTGCCAGATTGCTGAACTCATTAGAATCTCATTTTCAATTTTTTATAAGCCAATTGCATGGGTTTCTGTACTCCAATGCCCCTATGTGGGTTCATTCCATCATCAAAACATTCTCATTGTTACCTACTACATAAAAGCCCCCTCCCTAAAAAAATAGATGATAAAATCCAGCAGGCATCATGCTCAATTTAACAGTTGCTTCTTGTACTTTGATGTGTTTTAGTCATTTAGTCATTGAAACTGAACAAAGAGAAAAGTATTTTAGACAGAAACACTTTGTAAGAAACTGATTTTGAAATTATTTTGAGAGTTGTTTCCTTTTTCTGTGCATCATTGTCTTCCAAGTAACAGATAATTTGAGTAAGGCAGACAAATATGGAAAATGAAAACCCTCAGTTTGAAAAGATACACATCTCAGTCCTGCCTAAGTGGATCTCATTACATCATAGACACTTAGCGTCTCTGGATTGAAAAGCTAATTGACTAGTCTTCATTGGTTGTCTGTTTAGCTGGAAGTGTTGTATTCCCTTGGGAAAAAAAATAAGATCCACACATGTTTTAGTATTAATATTTTATTTTTCCTTTGAGAAACAAGCACTAATTTAGGTTAACTATAAGGTGAGAAGTTCTGGATAAAACAAGGCCCATGAAAGATTTTATTAATCTTAAACATGTAGCTCAGACTAGACCAGTGGTGATGATCTACATATCTCATAGCCAAGGGGTAAGGGGTTGAATAGTGGTGAACACAAAGATGTGTTCAAGTCTGCTTCTGTGACACTTATATGTGGTCTTATTTGGAAATAAGAACTTTGAAGATGTAATCAAAGTATGATGTGGTCATGCTACATTAGGATGGCCTCTATTCCACCAACACTGTGATTTGGAGTTCTGATATCCAGAAATATGACTGCTGTCTTAGGCCACGTTTATGTGACACATTGTTATAGAAGCTCTGTCAAAATAAAACACATAGTAGACCTTGGGCTACTGGAATGTTGGCCTAGATTATCCAATTATGGCTCACAATTCCTCTACTCTTTAAATAAATCATTTCATAACCAAATCAGAATTTCATGGAAAGACAGGAATACCTCCACATGAAGTGAACATTAAACATACGTGAGTATTTTAAACTGTGTATTAAATTCAATTATTTAGAACTGTATCCACAGATTAAACTGTATTTATCCAATAGCTCTGGACTGCTACTTATAATTTATGTATACTACTTTCCCTCTCAGAAACTATCCTTAGAAAATACCAATTCACTTCAAAGGGTAATGTGGAGACTCCATGCCTAAGTAATGAGATAGACCAGGTGATGAAGGGTGAAGTTCCCACTGGTGGGATGAGAGAGTGCCATGTGCCTCCCAAGTCATGTGCTGCTTGAGGAAGGGTGCCACCATGTCCCCCATGAGGGATAAGGTTCAGTCTGGGAAACAGAAGACCTGATCTTAGATTTATAAGATCAGGTCTTATAAATCAAGAAAGGGAAAGACTTAAGAAGTCAAGAAAGGGAAAGACTTAAGAAGTCCTCCAGACCAAAATAATTGAGAATGGAAACAGGACAATAAAGCAGCATATAACTTTGGACTTGATGCTGAGCTGGCAGGGGCTCAAACAGCAGCACTGGTGAAACATGGACCAGGGACAATGATGTATGCGAGTAGCAGGAAGCATTGCTTCACTGTTGATGGGCTAGGGATTATTTGGGTTTGTACCATTGAGAAAACCCTATTCTGCATAATAAATTCTTCAATATTTACACAGTAATTTGAGCATAGGAGTTCACTTAAAACTTGAAAATGTTTGATTTAAAAGAGTTATGCACAGGTAAATCAAACAAAATTTTCAGTTGAATTTCTATCTTGGACAAAAACTCCCAAGGAAAATGACTTTCAATTCCTAAACACAGTATAATCTCTAACCCAAATAATATGGAATTTTGAATAATGAATCATCTGTTTCATACTCACAGTTGATGCTAGTTTCTCTTCCATTTTATTTTTATTTCCATATCTGAATCAATGAGGTCAAAGAAGTAGAGGTTATTAAACCAATTTAAATGTATTATGCCCCCAAAGGATCAAGCAGTTCAAAGTGCCTCAAATTAATGTCATTTATGTTGCATGAGTATGATGAAGAGAAATGAGGAATGAAACAATTCAAAGAGCAGTAAGCACATCCTATTCTCAGTCTCCATTCTCTAATGGTACAGATATTTTCTTTTTAAATCTATGACCCAACATAATATTCTATTACTGGTGGGCAAATACATTATATTACACCTTTGGCTATTTCTCCCACATAAATGACAATCTTGTCAATTCCAGAATATTGACAGGAACTTCATGACATTGGATGGTATTTCTAGCAACTAAAAAGAAAGAAAAAAGTGGAAAAGAAAAGCATGAAAGATTAAACTTACTCTCTGTACATTTACTTATCACATAGACAAAAATCATCAAAATAATGCCTGGAAATCCTCTTCATCTTTCTTTACTATACATATCTGTAGATGCTTATATATTTTTCCTTTATTTACCCATTTGATACTCTTCTCCCAATTCTAGCAAGAAGTATCCTGAGTCTTTTATTTATTTTTTTTAATAGAGGAGTTTGGTGAAGCAGAATTTGCATGAAAGCAGTCTGATTTTACTTATATACTTTTGAACCTGAGAAGTAAAAGAAGATTTGAAGCATATTCAGAAAACTATGAAGGCAGAAGTATTCCCCCAAGATTGTCAGGAAATCTCCAACATGGGAAGAAGAAGAAATACCAGTGGTCATTTGGAGCAGAGTGATGTACATCTTGCCCACTATCTGGCATCCCTCCTGTCCTTAAAAGAGCTCACTGCTGCAGCAACAGAAGATACAAAGGAGAGTAGAAGATCATATATCCATAGGAGAGGGGCACAAGGGACTTTTCTTCCCTAGCAGCAGTGCCCTTGTCCTGCCCCAGGGAGAGGATGACAAGTGTGGCTGAAATGCAGTAGTTGACACTTCAGCAGCGCTCTAGTTTGAAGTAAAGTTTAAATTACATTATAAAATCAACATTTCATACATTTCATGTAAATTGCTGTCTGTCATATAGGAATAAGTTATTGTTATTATTTATCTTTATAAGATGCTGATTTTTGTGCATCTTAACTTTGTGTAAATTTTCTTAAAATGATTAAGAAATCCTTTAGGAATAAATCTAACAAAGGAGGTGAATGCCTTCTACAATGAAAACTATAGAACACAGAAGAAAGAAATTAAAAAGACACTAGAAGACAAAAATACCTCCCATGTTCATGGATAGGCAGAATTAATATTGTCAAAATGACCATATTACCAAAAGCATTATACAGATTCAATGCAATCCCCATAAAAATACAATCACATTATTCACAGAACTAGAAAAAAATGGTCCTAAAATTTATTTGGAAGAATAAAAGAGCTAGAATAGCCAAAGCAATACGAAGCAAGAAGAATAAAGCCAGACACACCATACTTGATCTAAGATTACACTATTAAACTATAGTATCAAGAACAGCACTGTATTAACATTAAACAGAAATAAAGACCAATGGAATAGCATAAAAGACAGATGTAAACACACATAGTTATAGTTTTAAAACCATAGAGCTAAGCTACTAGAAGTAGTTCACTCATTGGACTGAAAACAAATTTATTTTCATAGATTGTAATTCCAGAATTTATTTCAAGTGTTTAGTCTCTCCACCCCTCTCTATTTATCTTTGTAATGCTTTATTGGGAAGAAAGTGAATCTACTGAACATCACAGATAAGTTCAGTGCAATCATATTACTGAAGGAGGGTATGTATCTGTCCTATCCCAAGTCAAGCCATGACAAAAAGTCAGTTTGATGGATTTTACTTAAAGAAAAGTTGTACACTATCATTTTGTTATCTTGTTATTATTTAGATATAACTAAAATTCAGTGTTAAGCCAATAGCAATTTATCACTCTCAATGTCTAGTACAAATGCATACACCATACATAGATGTATATTCAGAAATCACACAACCAAATCATTCAAAGCACTCTTTAAATTATTTATGTTTGTGATTTCAAAATGCAGTATTTCCAGAAATGAACTGAAAAGATGACTCCTTGTAATGGAAACCTTAGCTGAGATGATTGTATTGGTAGTTTTGCCATAGCATTTTGTAAGTAAATCATAGGGTTATTTCCACAAAGTGCTTCCACAATACATAATTGATCTAAATCAAATAATAGTTTTGGGGCTCTTGAAACATTTCCAAGTTCTTTTCTTAAATGATTAAACAATTTCTCTTTCTTTAAGAAGTCCATGAGAAAATCCATAGCTCTGGCTCTTCCTGACCTTTCAGCAGTTTTTGAAATTGTCACTTTTCTCAAAACTTTCCTAACTTAACTTTTTCTTTTATACTTTACAAGACAATTAGCAAAGGTTTTCTATACTGAATACACCATTTAGTGATTTTTAAGTAAACATTCATTGAAGATGGAAGTGACTTTTACAGGTCCACCCAGTGAGAATTTCTACCATTCTCCTTGATGGACATTTTACAATTTTTTAGAAATATCATATTTATTTGTAGTTATCAGATGAATACATTTCTAAATAGTATACTTATTTCTTGACTATCAATCATACAATATTAAATATTTCCCTTGATGAAATTTAATATAGTGTACTATAGTCATTAATTTTCAGGCATTAAAAGTATTCAGTTTTCTGAAATAAACTTAATTTACTTGTTATATCTTGTACTTTTTATATTTTGCTGAATTTGGTTTCCTAACATTTTTTGAAGAATTTTATATATGTATTTATTCGTGAAATTGTCTCTTTATTCTTTTGCATATTTATTTATGATTCTTTATTAAGGTGTTCAATTTGTTTTACATTTCAGAAGAGTTTGTAGTATAACTGTTTCATTTCTTCTTTAAAATACTCATGTAAATTTGTTGGTGAATAAAACTGGGCCTGGAGTTTTTTGAGGGAAGTCTTTTTTCAAATTATAGTGTCCATTTATTGAGGAACAAAGGATTGCTATTACTTTTTATTTCTTCTTGTGTAATTTTTGTAAGTATTTAATGTCTTAAGACTGTTCACTTGAACTGCTATATTCAAATTAATTGGCAAAATCTCACAAATAATATCCTTTTGTTGTTCTTTAAAAGAACCTCTTTATGGGAGAGGTACTCGTGACTTTCTTTACTTCCTAATGTCTTCTATTGTGTTGGTAGAGATGATGTTGCTTGAAGGGGAGGTGTTTGCAAGAGAGGAGAGGAAAAAAGTAACAGATAAATGAGAGAGGCAGAGAGTATGTTTTGGTTTGTGTAATTGCTTTTACTTTTCTTAGAATGGTCTTTCAAGGAGGCTATTAATTGCATTGGTGTTTTATAAGATTCAGGTTTTGGCTTTATTAATACTTTCTATTATAACCTGCTTTTTATTTCATTAATGAATATTATGATATTTATTTCCTTCTATCTGTAATCTTTAGGCTTTTAGTTTAGATGCTTAGGCTCATTGATCTTTCTTCTTATTTTTAATGAATTCTCTTTTAACATAGTGTTATCTACATTCTACAGATTTTCATGTCTAATGTTTCCATTATTGCTCAAATTCAGCTATTTCCTAGTTGTTGTGATTTACATGTTTATGTATTCATTCTCCTTAGAAGTACACTTATATTAAAATATATTCAGATGTTATTTTAATCTGATTGTTAAGGATTTCTAGATAAATTACCTTGTGGTCTGAGAATGTAGTCCATGTGATTTCAAGCTTTTGAAATTTATTGAGGGATATTTTGCAAACCAATAAGTGTTGGATGTGTATAAACATTCTCTCTTTTTTTTTTTTTTGTCATTGGAAAGATTACATGCTCTTGAGTTTATAAGGGAAATGTTCTATATTGTGAAAAGAGATCAGATTTACTGAACATGTTTCTTAATTATTCTACCATATATCCTTCTGTGGTTTCATTTTTTCTTCCATTAGATGTGTTAATGTCTCTCACCTTGATTGTAAATATATTTTTCCTCTTGATATTATGAAATATTTTGTTTCATATATCTTAAGAATAAGCAATTGGGTACATAAAATGTAGAATTATTTCATTTTCCTGATGACTTATAATTTTCATCCATATAAACCCTCCCTCCTTTATCCAAATAATGCTTTTTTTAAAATATTTTTTAGTTGTTGACGGATCTTTATTTTATTCATTTATTATTTGTATATGGTGCTGAGGATCGAACTCAGTACCTCACGCATGCTAGGCAAGCTCTCTACCACTGAGCCCCAGCCCCAGCCCCAAATAATGCTTTTTTATACTGTTGATATATCCATTTTTTGAGACTAGCATACACATGATATAGCATTATTTTGATCTTTGCTCTCAATTTTGTATCCTAATACTGCTACACATGCTTCTTTTTGTCAGTAGGTAATTGGGTATTTAGGTCCTTTTTCCATATCACCATTATTATGTGTGTATAAATATATGTTTTTAGCACTTTTTTTCTTTCTAGTACTACAAGATGTGGATAAAAAGGGCTTTGGATTACGTGTAAGTACTTAAATAATTGTACTAATTTAAGCCACATTAAATATTTAGAGAATTATTAGACAAGCTCTTATGGAGGTTTGAGCATGTTTTCTTATCACTACATCCCTTGTTAGTATTTTCCTCTGGGGCTCAGTACAGACTAGCATTAGCACATTGTGTCCATATTATTTTGTTTGCAGTACTTTCAGAGATCCAGTGTTCCTGTAACTCCTCAAAGTCCTTATAGCCTTTTTAAAAAATTCAAGTAAAACTATCAGTTCCTTAGAAGGGGAGACAGTCAGAAGTTCAGGGACACAGGCAAGCAAAGGGTGAAAAGATGGAGAGGTGTTCCAGGGCAAGTGCAGGCACAGCATGGTGCTTTCTTCTCCAGTGTCAGCCTCAGTACTGAGAGAGCAGGTGGGAGCCCAACAGAAGAGTAAAAGGAGAGAGGATCTCATAACCTAGCTATTTATCTGTGTAAGACAGATATTTCCATTCTTTGAAAAAGTGTTCACAATTTGTACACACAATGTAAATTTGAAGATGTATTTGCAATTAAAATATTGATCAAAATGTATTGACTACGAAGCAATGTGCCGAGCTTAGTCTACAGTAATCTTCACCACAAAAGTCAGAATCATTATTATATCCAATATAGAATTAATATAATAATTGCATCCATATATAAAATCTAGGTAATATTTGAAATATGCAACCCAGAGGGAACATCACTCTTTATCTATCCTGAAACTAGATGATTGATAAAGGAAGGATCATATCGTGAGAAAATATTACAATTATGAGCATGTATTTACTGAATAATAGAGCCACAAAATATGGGATTTTACATTGGCTCATGGTTTGGGAGATTGGGAAGTCTCTATTTGCAACTGAGATTTTCTTAGTAGTTAAGTGTTGTTAATTACTAATAAATCTTTTCACTTGCTATGATTCTGGTTGTCTTTTTCTTCATGAATCAAGATTAGTGCTTCATGGGCTGAGGTTATGGCGCAGTGGTAGTGTGCCCGCCTAGCACGCGTGAGGCACTGGGTTCGATCCTCAGCACCACATAAAAATAAAATAAAGATATTCTGTTCACCTACAACTAAAAAATAAATATTTAAAAAAAAAGATTAGTGCTTCATGTGTTTCTAGGAATTTATCTTTTTCACCTAAGTTATCTAACCTGTTGACAGCAAGCTGTCTATGACATACCCTTAGAATACTTTGTAATTTCTTCAGTGTCTGTTGTGACTGCACATCTTTTATTCTTGATCATGGAAATATGATCTTTGGGGATTTTAAAAAAATTTTTACTTCTTATCACTTTATTAAAATTTGTCTTTTTTTAATTTTTTAAAACACCAAATTTCAGCTTTGTTGATTTTCTCTTTTGTTGCCTAATTTTTATTTCGCTTAGCTGCAACCACTATTATTTCTTTCCTTCTGATTGCTATTGGTTTAGGTTGCTCTTATTTTCTATTTTCTTAAGGCAAGACATTAGGTTATTGATTTGAGATCTTCCTTATTCCTTAACGTAGGTGTTTATGACTCCAAATTTACATTTAAGCACTGCTCTAGTTGCAGATCATAGGTTTTCATGTTATGCTTTTGTTTTTATCTGACTCAAAGTACTTTCTAATTTTCCTGGTGATTTCTTCTTTGAACAACTGTTTGCTTAGAGTTGTGTTACTTAATGTCCACATACTTGCGGGTTTTGCAGACATTGTTCTGTTGTTGAGATCTAATTTTATTCCACTGTGGCTGGTGAGCATACTTCACCTGATACTCACTGACCTCTTTATGGCCTATTATAATATCAGTCCTGGAGACATTTCCTGTGCATGTCAGAAGAATGTGAATCCCATCTTCTGTGGTATCCTAGAGATGTCTGTTAGGTATAGCTGGATACAAGTGCTGTTCAGGTCTTCAATTGTGTTGTTATCTTCTGCCTAGTTAGTGTATCCATAACTGAAAGTAGAGCTTTGCAGTCTCAAACCATTATTGTTGGATTATGTTTGCTGCCTTCAGTTGGTTCCACTTTGCTTCCCGTATTTTGTGGCTCTATTGTTCAGTAAATATATGCTCATAATTGTAATATTTTTCTCACGATATGATCCTGTTGTCATGATAGAATATGCTTCTCTGTGTTGGTGTCTGTTTGTTTTTGATATTAGTATAACCACTAGAGCTGTCTTTTGGTTACTGGTTGCCATGCTTAGAATTTAAAATTTCTCCCATAGTCCCTGTGCTCAGTGCCTGATCCCCATTTGGTGCTATCAGGAGGTGATGAAAACACTGGAGATGGGGCCTAGATGGAGGTCTAAGGTCATTGGAGTTGTGTCCTTGAAGGGGCTAGTGGGACATGAGTCTCTTGCTCTTTCTCTGCTTCGTAATCGCAATGAGAGGAGCGTCTTGCTCCACCAACATTTCTCACCCTCTTGTGCTGCCTCCACACAGGCCCCAAAGCAGTAAGGCCAATTAACCATGAAATAAAACCTCTAAAACCATGAACTAAAATAAACCTTTCCTCTTCAAGTTGATTATCTCAGGTATTTTGTTATACTATTGAAAAGCAAACTAACATACCGTATCATGTCATACCATGTATTGTTTTGATCCTTTAATAGTCAGCCTCTATCTATTTTTGAAATAAACTCACTCTTTTACAAACTACATTTTAAATCTCTTTTATTTCTGTGTTTTTATTGGAAATATCAATTTATTTGCATTTAAAATAATTACTGATATATGGAATCTGTACCTGCCACTTTGCTATTTTTCCTGTATGCCTTAAGGGTTTTTTGTTATTCTTTCATTCCTTAATTACAGCCTTTTCTTGTAATAAATGTATATGTTCTAACTTACCTTTTTATTTCCTCTTGAGTTGTTTTCTTTTTGCTATATTTTGCTCAGATTTTTAATTAGCATTGGAACTTAATGTAATTTTATTATAATCAATATTAGAGTAATTTCAATGGTATTAAAAACTTTTCTTCAATATACCTCTGTTTACACCTCTGGCTTTTGCACTCTTATTATCATACAAATTATATGTTCGTTCATTATAATCCCATCAACACAGTTGTATAATTATTGCTTTATATGGTTGTCTCCTAAAATAAATAGAGGACTTTCAGTTTCTAGTCTAGTCTATCAAATTAGAGATATTAAAGAACTTGGGAGTCATGACTCTTACCTTCACATCAAGAAAAAACTGGTACAAAAAAAAAGAAGAAAAACTCGGAAAATCACTTCTCTACTTGTATACTCCAGACTCCAGAGAATTGAAGTTAAAGGTCAAATTAGCCATCTACCAGCTTAAGAGGGAAAGTTCCAGCTGACTCAGTTTTAGGGACTCCCCACACTTTTGTAAGCTTTACCTCCGGGAGATTCACTGGGATCTCTGGGTAAAGTGAGAAAAAGACTCTATACTTCTAGAAAGGAAAGGAAACTTTTTGAAATATACCAGTACATTTTGTTCTTGTTAACAAAGTCCAACTGTTAAGGGGAAATAATTTAGAAGAGTCTAACAGATTTAAGGGAAGCAGACAATGAACTCTTACTCTGAATAGCTTTCCCATCTCTCCTGAGGGAGGAAAAGCCTAAGAATTATGTGTGCAGGCCATAGTCAAAGGGCACAACTCAGTAAGCAAGGGGCCTAATATGAGGACCCCTGAAAGTCTATTCTTCTACACCTGGTCACCAACCCGGCTCCTGTGTATATCCAGGCATTACAACTGGAAGAACTGAAAGCTCAGATTCTATTTCAGAAGGAGTCTCTAAGACACCTCAAAGGAATTCTTAGTTCCTGATACCTACAGCTGCAGAAAAGTAGCCCCCCCACCCAGGCAATCATTAAGCCCCACACTGAAGAGCTAATTACCTCTGTGCTCCCTCTACCTGATACATCTTGTCTGACTTTCAACAAAGAATTACAAGACATACTGAAAGGAAGATCAGAGAAAAAAATAATAAGCAAAAGTAAATTTATACTTCTTTTAAATTTAACTCTGTAGTTATTTTTATCAGTGTTCTTTGTTTTTTGGCCTGCATTTGAGTTGACTTCTAGTGTCCTTTTATTTCAGCTTATAGAACCCCCTTTATTATTTCTTGTATTGCAGAACTGTAGGAGACAAATTCTACAAAATTTGATTTATTAATGTTTTAATTTATCTTTCATTTTTCAAGGAGAATTGTATGAACACAGAATTTTAGGGTACTGATCATTATGCTGTTCCACTGTTTCTAACTTCTGTCATTTTCTGATTTTCAATAAGAAGTCAGATGTTAATGTCACTAAATAGATTCTCTGTGATAAGTCCTTTTCCTCAATATATTTTCATCAAGTTGATTTTGGTGAGAACCTCTCAGATTATTCTTTGTCCAGGCTGTTCATGCCTTCTTGAATTGCTAGATTGACATTTTCAACAGATAATTTTTGTCACTTCATCTTTTTCTTCTCTCTCTACTCCGTGTGTGGTAGGATGCTTGATGGGGTTCTGCAAGGCTGTGGAACTCTGTCACTCGGTTTTGTATTGTGTTTCTTAGACTAGAATACCTTGGTGAGCATATTTTCACATATAATTAATTTATTTGTAAATTCTTTTTATTAATTTATACATGTATTTGTTTATAAAAATAAATTAAATTAAATCTCCCATTCCAGATTTATTCTTGAACCACATTAATTAATTTTTGACTTTGGTTTTTACACCCTTTAACTTCAGAGTTTGGATTTGGTTCTTTTATATAATTTCTCTCTCTGCTGATATTGCTTATTTGGTGAGCTATATTGTCATGCTTTCTTATAATTTTTCAGATACAATTCCTTTTACTTCTTTTTTTAAATGTATTTGTAATTGTTTATTGAAGTATCTGTCTACTAAGCCCAACATCTGGGCTCCCTCAGGAACACTGTTAGCTGCTTTTTTTCCCAATTTCATAGGTGGTATATTCTGTTTCTTTGAATGCCTCTCTTTTGCTGTTATCAAACACTGGACTTCTTAGAAATTGTACCATAGAAACTCTGATTTCAGATTCCTCCTCAAGGTATGTCTTTATTACCGGATGTTTTATTTGGGATTTTGTTTTTCTCCTTGATGCTTTTCTGTGGATTTATTCTTCTGAGTTCATTCTGCAGCATCTGTGTTCCCTACAGTGACTGCCACTGTGTTTTATGCTAGCTAAATTCTGTGTTACTCATTTGATTTTTAAGCCTGTCTTTCCACGAGTCACCCCTGAGTTTGTATAATTCAGTCACCTGCCAAGGATTGGTCAAATTTTTTTCTTCAAGGTGTCCTATTTGTCTTCTACCCTTTGTTGAGAGGCGCTGGGAAGGAACATGTGCCTCACTCTTCATATGGTTGAAGAGAGCCTCACTTTCATGTTCTGCTTAGGCACAACCTCAAGGTAAGCTGGAGGTGAGCGACAGAGGTCTTTTGTTTTCCTGGATCTTTCCTAAACCTATACACAAACTTGTACATGTATTTTCTAGATCTGTAAGAATATGTCACATGTTTTAAAGTTCCCTCTGCTCATCTTCTTCTCCAGGAATTTCTTTTAAATTCCCAGACAGACACTTGTCCCACCTGAATTGCTGTCTCATCCAGCTGTAACACTGTAAGCAGATTGATTACTATTACTTTGGCAGTGGTCTTGGATTAGTGTCTTTCATTCATTAAATTTAGCTCTGAGCCAAATAAAACCACCAGAAAATACTGAAGAGTTAAATTATGGCTGGTTTGAGATTTAGAATAAAGCAAAAATAAAATAAATGGCAAGGACCTTTTGTCATAGTTCTCATGTATTATTCACATATCATAATTTTTGTTGCTGCCTGTTTACTGTTTTATAACCTCTGTGTGTTTCTCATTTGCTTCATTATTTGTCATACTTATTTTATGCAATATAAAATAATTATTATTAGCAGTTTAAAAAGTTCAAGCTTGGGCCAGGCATGGTGGCACATACCTGTATTCCTAGCAACTTGGGAGGCTGAGCAGGAGGATCGCAAACTCAAGACCAGCCTCAACAACTTGGTGAAACTCTCAGAAACTTAGTGAAGGTTGAATAAAATTAAAAGAATGGGATGTAGGTCAGTGGCAAAGTCTCCTTGAGTTCAAACCCTAGTACTAAAAAAAAAAAAAAAAAAAAGTACAAGCTTGTAATTGATTCAAGAATACATGTTAACTAACCGCACAAAATGTCTTAGTTTGTCTCCTGTATCTATTTTTGATTATCATTCTCACTTAGTTTTTCATTTCTCAAAACTTTCCTTATGCATTATATTGTATGTATTTTGTTTTTTGACATTACCATCACTCACATAATTCTTTTCATGACCATAATCTTAAAATTTGTATTATCATCAAATGCTTAAAAGGAAGAAAACATTTTACTTCTTAAATGATGGTGAATGACTTTGATTTTGCTCACTTCCTTTTGCTCACTTGCTATTGCAGTTGTGATATTGAAATGAATGGAAAGTTTAAGATAACAAAATAGTGCCACAACTTCACCATCTCGCTCTCCAAGCCTGCATGTTTAGTGATTCCAGAGGTAACAATCCAAGATATGTGCTGTCAGAGTTGAAAGCCAGGGAACAATTAAAAGCTAAAGAATATCCTTCAGCCCCCTTTGTCCTCTCATTCTAATGCAAAGCATACACCGAGTACAAGTGTGAATGCCCTTACTCTAAAGTTCTTCTCATTCATTTTCCATCTTTCTCTTTCTCTTGAATGACTCATTGTATTATAGGAAAATTTTCTCTCATGGTGCCTTGTAAATCCTATCAAAGCCTCTTCACCAACTCTTATCTGGTAATTCAGATGTACATATCACTTACACAGAAATAGGTAAACTTTGCCTCAATCCAAATCACTGTCTTCTATGCATATCGTGCTGAGTCCCAGTATCATTGGTTTGTGTTTTTCTACTGGCCTGGGAAATAATCCTTTTCACTTACGAAAGAAAGAATCTGTTATTCAAGTTCAAGTCCAGCCTTACCTAGGCAAAGTCTGTGATATTGCCCTAACCCATGTCTGTGTTCCCATCCTCAGCTTGGAAAAATAATTTATTTTACCCATCTAATAGGATCACACTTCCTCATTCTTAATTTGGAATCATCAAATTACTTGTGAGTTGAAGAAATTTCAGGGTCTAATCAGTTTATTTTCAAGGTTGGTGGTTTCTGGTTTTAAACTACTAGCATAATGAAAAGGGTAATCTAAAATATTTTACCTTACAAAACAAAATTACATTGTTCTATAACTTTTTAAATTTTCTTAAAGTTAGTTTCTAATTTAGAATAATTTTTCATGTACATAAATATTGTGAATATGATACAGGAAACTTCTAATTAACCCACACCTAGTTTTCCCTATTATTTCTAGTTTAGTAGGTTATATTATCATTGTATAGTTTTCACAATTAATGAAATAGTATTGATATATTATTATTAACTGAAGTCTATATATTATTTGGATTTTCCTAGATCTTTACATAATGTTTCTTTTTTTGTTCCAAAATCCATTATACATTTCACATTGCCTATAGTCATCCTGTCTCCCAGTTTCCTCTTGGCTGTAACAGATTCTGATACTTTCTTGTTTGGGATGACCTTGACAATTTTCAGTTGTGATGCTCAGTGCTTAGGATGTGGTCCTTTGGGGATTTATCTAATTTATTCCCATGATTAGACTAAGATTATGTGCATTTTGAAAGGAATGTGCTGCTCTCAGCATAGCATCCACAGGGTACTTACTATCAACACAAAATCATGTTGATGCTAATCTCAATTACGTGGGTGAGGTACTATTTGTCAAGTTTTTTCACTGTAAAGTGATTCTTCTGACCCTTTTCTGTGCTCTTGGGAAAGAAGTCACTGTGTCTACCATAGGGAATCTGCTCCTCATCCTTGAAAGTGCAGTAATAAATGAATATTTGGAAGTCTGCATAGGTGACTCATCTCTTCTACATTAATTTGTTTAATATTTGCGTTATGTTTGTGTGCTCTTATGGATATTTATTTTATGCTTTGTGTTATAATGATAATTCAATCATTGTTAATATATTGGTTTTGTTTTTCAAATTCTTAAGTGTGAGTCACTGTACTGAGAGCCCCTCAGTTGACTACTCACCCCTTCACATACTCCACCATTGTATGTGTGTGTATGTGTGTGTGTGGGGGGGGGAAGCACTTTCTTAACTTCTAGTACCATCAGATGTTCTAGGTTTTTCTTGTATATTCCCTGTTATGTACCTAAAATCAGTCCTGTTCTTCTTCAAGAAGCCATGTTGCTAGAGAATGGTTTTAAAAGTCACTGAGGAAAGATGACTTCTCGATCCTCAGAGCTGTAATAGTGAGAAACTATACCTGTGTGTAAGAGCCTACACATACACACACCTACCAGTAATTCTAGATAGATCCATCCGTGTAAGACCAAACTTAACATGCATTTGCGGCAATGTTTCTGATTCTGATTCATTGTACGAGTCATTCTAGTCTTCTTTTCCTACTCACGACTCTTTAATCAAATACTGAGAAAACTGACTCCAGTAATTCGCCATCCATTCATTTAAGTGGTCAACTCCAACACATGAATACAGTGGTTCAGAATTGTGAGTCTATGCCTGTGGGGAACAACTTCATCAATTGCAGTACAAGGATTATGTACAGATCCTTTTACCTTCAGTGTCTGCATATCACCTGTGTCAGCATTCCCCAGCTCCTCAGTGGGGTGACTTCATTTGTTGGTAAGGCAGTTATGTTGTTTTGTCACATTAGTTTTCTGTCTGAGGATGTCCCAGTATTCTGAATGCCTTTTAAAACTTTTTCATAGGTTAAGGTTTTCTCTGGTGCCATTAAGTTCTTTTTGTTTTAATAAATGCATGAGGTCATCTCTCTACCAATGTAGTGTCATACAGAATAAGTTTACCATCCTAAGAAAATCCCCCCAGCATTGCCTGTCCACCCACCAACATCCTGAAATGTGGCGATCAATGATCTTTTTACCTCCTCTCTGGTATTATCCTGTTCTTCTAGAATGTCCTCTCAAAGGGCTCATGTAGTATGCAGGCATTTCACACAGGCCTCTTGCACTTAGCAATTTGCATTTAAGTTTCATTCATAGGTTTGCATGGCTAGAAAGCTCATTAATTTTTATGAGTAGTGTATTCTCTTATATGAAAACTGAACTCTTATTGTATAATTTGTATATTTATTCTCCTTTTGAAGATTATCTGATTTGATTTCAGGTTTTGGTGGTCATGAATAATAATATACTAAGTATTTGTGTGCATGTTTTTGTGTAGACATAAAATTTCAAAACAATTGAGTAAATAACCAGGAAAATGCCTGGTTTGCATATACCATATCCACAGTGATACTTATCTTTATAAGTCTTTAAGGTGACCACACTATTAAATCACAGGAATTTCTGTCCCTCTAAATCCTCTCCAGCAAATGTACTGTCAGCTTTTTAGAGTTTGGCCATTCTAATGGTTGTATGTGATTGCTTAATTTGCACTTTCTGAATGGTACATTATGGTGAAAGATTTTTTATGATTAGTTCCCATTTTTCTATCTTCCTTGATTTACTTTATTTACTTGATTTATCTTCCTTGATTTTCTTCCTTACTTGAGCTTTTTTGCCATTTTAAAAACTGGGTTCTTTGTTTTTCTTATGGTTGAGTTTGAAGAGTCCGTATATTTTGGATACAAATCTTTCATCACACAGATGTTTTGCAAATATTTTATCTGGGTCTGTGTCTTGTCTTATCGTTATCTTGATAATGTCTTTCACAGGGCACACATTTTCAATTTTAATAAATTCTAGCATCCAGTTTTTCATGGATTGTTTACTTGATGTTGTATCTAAAAATCACTCCTATAACATTTTTTGTTATACTTGTTCTCTTATCATTTTGAAGAAGATAGAGCAAATCTAATTTTTCCTCTTCTATATACTGGCATTGAAGTGTACACAGGAAGAAATTGTACTTCTCACCTCACTCTTTTGCTCTCTTTCATGCACTTGTGCCTGTATGAAGTGAGTTTCCCATCTTTCCTGGATTACTATCCTCTCCAGTCTCTCAACCTTATCTAAAGATCAGTCTGTACCACTAGGGAGGTTTCATTAAATGGACTGTCAAACCCAATTTGAATAATGACCCTGGGAACCCTCTGGCCCTCAGAGTAGAAGCATCTGGGCCCCTGGCTGGGGACCACTGGCTGCTGAAGGTTATCAGTGTGCCTTCTCCAAGATGTCTCTCTGTTGAACAGAACTGCCTTGCTTTGTTTATGCCTTCGCTCAGCAAAGATAGTTGAATTCATCAATGGCACTGTCCTCTTGTCACATGTTGGGATAACTCATGGAGCATGTTTCCACTTCATCATATTTCAAATTGCCCTCCCATCCAAGTCTGCTTTGCTCATTCTTTGCAGCTGCTATGCCTTAGAACACTCCCAGTCCCTGGTACACCTTCTCCATGTTAAGTCATACCTCCAAGTTTGTTTTCTTTGGAATTCAACTTCATACACCCACTACTTTGAAAAGTATGGAAATATATACATTAGGGAACTGCAAAATGCACTGTTCCTCATTGCCTGCAAGTCACAGAACATACAGTACAGTGTGTGGTTGCAAGCAATAGGGCTTTGCCCTCAGTTCTCAGGAGGCTGACATTTTAATAAAAAGATTGCATAACCAGTAAAAATATGTCTGGATTTGAAATAGCAACAGAAAAACAGCCAACATAAAAAGAAATTGTAATATAGTAGCTCCAAAGCAGGCATTCTGGCCACTGATTCAACTTATTTTTATTTGACTGAAATGTATTTTTTTCAATGTGTTCTTTAGCATAGACAGCAGTGATTGCCAAAGATCAGAAGTTAAATGGTTTTAATTTAATGAGGACAAAGTAATTCACTATAGAGGACACTGCTCATAGACTTCCTCAAATCCTACTGATCTCACATTTTTTTCAGTAATTTTTTCAGCATCCAATTCTGGGGGACACCCACCAGTTCACACAAATAACCCAGCCACAGGTCACCTTAGTCCCATGGGTCCCACCCTGTGACCCCCATCTTGACTCCTAGGGATTCACCTGTGGAAATCATTTCACATTAAAGCCTAAAATTGCCAGCAATCCTTTGGCCAGTAGGGGAAGGGAGGAATTGAATGAATGACTTTGACTTTTTCCATGAATGCACCATCCAGAGGCATACGCCAGGCATTCCTGTGTATCAGATCAACTGTCACTCTTAGCCCAGTGGCATAGTGAACATCTCTACTGTGGCCTCAGCCTGCCTGCCTGCCCTGCCGCCTGCTTCCTGCTCCTGGACATTATACTTGTTCCCTGGATCTCATTCTCAAATTTGCCCCCTGTATGGAGCCTATCTCTGCTCTGGGAAACCCAGACTAAGCTATGTACTACAAATTCCAAGAGTTAAGGCAGCTGCCTGAAAGTCTTGTCCAAGAGGATATTTTAAAATTCAAGAGCAGCTTATCTACCACAACCTTTACTCACCTCTCCTTCCTGGGTCCCTCACCATCTCTAGGAACACTCTTCCATTGCTTGTGAAATGATGAAAAGAAGAAATAACTTATTTTTTATTATTTTCATTTTTATTTGGCTTTTACCATCAAAATTCCATTTGGTGACAAACATTAATCACACACTACTCTGCTATAACAGCATATTTATCACCGTGATAACACCTTTTCTCCTTCTAATAACTTGTTTATATTCCCTCTTTTCCTCACCTGCTACTATATTATTTTCTATAAAAGTAAGTGTGTGTGTAAAGAGTGTTAGTGTTTTCCTTTTTTTATTTGTCTTTGTCTTCTGAATTTCTTTTCTCTTTTTTGTTTCCCTGTTGGTTCCGGTAGAATTGTCTCCATTCTGCTGTATTTTTAATTCCAACCTGCCATTCTTTCTATCTCCAACAGGTACCTCCTGCTAGGCCAGGAGATGAAGAAACAAATTCTCTTAGCAATTGATTAGACTCAGTTAAACTGTCGAGATTAGCATCAATTATGAACATGGCTGAAATTAATGGATGAGGTAGATGTAGGCCAGTCCTTCACCACATACAGATGCAGATAGGACTGAAATAAAATTTGCTATCAATGGATCTGGTGAAAAGCCCTGAATAACATAAAGGAATGTCAACAGTTTGCATCTCTTTCTTTCTGAAAGGCTGTCTTTTTAAATCTGTAGAAGTCACACGTGAGAGATTTGGAATGAAATGTTTTCTTATATATGGGAACTAGATTAAAAGAAAATTATCACATGGAGGAAGTACCATGTTCAAGTGAAGTCATAATTCTGCAGGATCTTCAGGAAGATCCTTGTATTAAGGACTGCCATTCATTGTGACATCACCATGTTCCTAGCAATTACTATAGAAGAAGATGAATAGATAGGTAGACATATAGGTAGAATAAATGGATGGGTAGTAGATAAACATGTATAGAAATGGAGATACCGAGATATAATGTACAGGGACATATCCATACCTATATCTATTTTATCAAACTAATTCTTATATGTAATGCTCAGAGACATAGTACTGTTCTTGATTTTGCTGAAAACAAAGTAAAGAAACCTAGTGAAGACAAGTTCAGTAAATATCTTAAGTCCTTGGTTTAGCTTATACATAGTAGAATCATATTCAAATATAGTCATGTGACTTTATCACCAATCTATAGCCTTCCAATTTTTAAGTTATATCATCCATTGATTAAGTGACTCCAATTTTTAAGTTATATCATCCATTGATTAAGTGACTCTTTTGTGTTGATTGCTGCACATACTTCAATTCTATCTGTAACAGTCTAAGCAGTGTCTCATTTCCTACAGTTGGTAACTGAAGCTCTAAGACACTAAGTAATTTCACGTTGGTGTGTAGAGGAGGTGCTACCTGTCGCTTAGGCTGAGCAGGTGAAGCCTGTGGTTTTAACTTCTATCTCTGTTGTTTCTTCACAATGCAGCCCTAATCTGATCTCAGCCTCAGGCCCCCTTGGTCTGTTTTTCTCTGAGAGGTTCACTTCTCATTTCAGAGCCATCTGCATCTTTCCTGTTATCCATGAATCTGATTCTTGAATATTCTAGCTTTTAACTATTCAAAAAGAGTGAATTTGGTCTCTGAGTTTTTTTCTAATTTTCTCAGAACAATTAATTTTGTGGGCAGTATTGAGTGAAGGAAGGATAGAATTAAATCTCCTTTTTGAAGAGGTATGTCTTTGTAGGAAATACATCCCATATGAAAAACAATTTGGAGATTCCTCAAAAACTAACTCTAAAAATATCCCATATGTGGTGTGTCTCGTGTGTGTGTGAGTGTGTGTGTGTGTGTGTGTGTATCAAGGAAATACAATCAGCACACTAAAGAAATACCTGCACTCTCATGTTTGTTGAAGCACTATTTAGTGTAGCTAAGATGTGGAATCTAACTAGGTACCATCAACAGATAAATTGATAAACAGGCAAACAAAGTATGGTGTATATCTATGCAATGGAACATTATCCAGTCATAATGAAATCCTGTCACTTGGACCAAAATGGATGGAACTAAAGGGCATTATGTTAAGTAAACTAAGCCAGGTCCAGAAAGACTAGTACCAAATGATCCTATCCATATGTAAGCTAAATAATATCAACCAAAGTGTGAAATAGTGATTACCTGGGGTTAAGAAGAGGGCGAGGTGAATAAAGGGACATGGATGCCACTGCTACACAGGAGAAATATGTCCTGGTATTCTGCAGCACCAAGCGCCAAATTTAGCTCACAATAAACTACTATGTGCTTTACAAATATCTAGAAGGGAGGTGCCTGAAGGCTCCAAATGTAAAGAAATGATAAGGAGAAGGAACCGCTAATCACTAATTTGATCTGTGCATACTGCAGGCATATGCTGAAATATCATGCTGAACCCCGTTAATATGAACATGCTAACAAAAATGTACAGATCTGGAAAATAATGGTCTAAGTCTGAGGGGATAAAGGAATGTTATATATATGATTTGTAAATGTTGGATCTTAACAACTTGTGAAACAAGTTGGGGTAAATGGAAGTATTTCAAGAAAAGTCTTGAAACAGAGTGAGACTGAGAATGGAGGTCAGATTGAGTCCCCTAGCATGGGATCAGATAAGCATCTTACATAATATATTTCTCTGTTTATCTTTCTCAAGACTAAACACAGCCCCTTGTATCCCTGAAGCCACCCTCTCTCAGGCATATTCTTTTCAGTTCTTGGGATGCTGGAGTGTTAAGTTACTGAGTTTGATAAAATGTCCCTGTTAAGTCTGAGGTTTGTATTTGAACTAGATGCTTCCAGAAAATAAAAAGAAAATATATTGGTCAACAAATAACAAGTGAACAGCTCTTATGTACTGAACACTCTCCCAAATGTTTGGGATGTGGTATTAGGCATCGCAGGCAGAAAAGTCCCCTGCCATATTTATATTTCAGCAAAATCCTAAGACTTGATTGCAAAGAAATCTCTCCAAACAGGGAGATAGAGAAGATGATTTTATAACTAAGAAGATCCTCAAATTATTCCTTGCAACTATTTGCCTTTCATGCCCAGTTAGACCTGGCCGTAAGATTTATTTAAACACATTAATAACCACAGTCCAATAATTCAGGATCACAAAAATTGATGCACTTTAAAAAATTAGTTGTCATTCACAACAGAGTGGCTTCTAAGGACAGACACACCTGGATGGCATTTCTTCTAATGCTGAATGAGCTCCTTATAGACCTATCATAAAGATTCAGGATTAAAACATCACATGCCATGAGAAACACTGCTTCTAAATTACCACAGACTGGCATTCTGCTCAATAAAACTCTTTCTCGGATTCTATCCACATTTCTGGAAAGGCAGATGATTGCTGTTCTATATCATTATGTTTCTTCATCTTCTGCCAACTCAAATGATTAGAGGCAATTCTAAAACTTTCTGTCCTATTGTTCCAATGGGTCTGGGAACAAATTTGCAAGTGCATTGTGAGCATTGATTTTTACCTTCTCAAAACTATCTTTATAACTGGAGAAACAAAGGACCCCTCTCCCTCTTTGGAAGGGGAGTTTGGAATCTGGACAGTGTTGGAAAGTTTGCGAGCCATTCTTCACTGGATGCACACACCCACGCATGTAAAGATGATTGCATCTTTCTAAGGTCAGAGCACAGCCTGGGTAGACAGCTTTCACTGTACTGCATTGATCAGACAGGAGAACATCACATAAGATTTGATCCAGTATTCAATCCAACCTGCCCATGTTTCAGAACAGATTACAAGTGGCTTAAACCAAAGTTTCCCGTATCGGAGCAGTTGTAAACATGTCAAATCTAAGCTAGACAAAATTGTTATGTGAGGGCTCAAATTTGCCTTTGATTTTCTACAAGTAAGAACAGAGGAGGGCTGTTGTTTTATAAAAAAGAGAGCATACTTCCTTCCAAGAGTAAACAAAGATTGTTCCTAGCTTCAGACATAAAACCAAACGAAAAGAAACCCCAAAGCCTAAGTACTGTACATATTCCTTCCTATGGACAACAATTAGCTTTGAAATGAACAACATGATCAATAATATTTTAATCAAAAGTGAGACTTCCAGCTTGATCCTTAACACAATCAATCGAGCATCATGCAAAAGGAATGCTATTAGGAATATAACAGTATAGTCTGGTGTGGTGGCGCATGCCTGTAATACCAGCGATTTGGGAGGCTGAGGTAGGAGGATTGCAAGTTCAAGGCCAGCCTCAGCAACTTAGGGAGGCCCTGAGGAACTCAGTGAGAACCTGTATCAAAATAAAACATGAAAAAAGGCTGGAGGGTGGATGTAGCTCAGTGGTAAAGCACTCCTGGGTTCAATCACCAGTACTAAAAATAAATAAATAGAATACAACAACAGAGAGTAGGTATCTATTTAACTCAGTAAACTTGAATTAGTAAAAGTCTACATAACAGATGATTCAAAACAGTTACATCCACAATACTGTCTTGCTTCTTTAATGTTTCCATTAAAGAGAAAAAAAATGCATAAACTCAGGTACCAAATAAACAATTTTTCCTCCACTGGATTGATGGTGCAAATCTGAATCAGACAGAGACACTTCTTTCTTGGCTCTTCTGAAGTATAAGAGGAGATGACTGAAAAGCAAAGAATGGGGTTAAAATTATGGAGATGCAAGTGATACCAGAGAAAAATAAACCAGAGAATGGATTAGAACATCATGAAATTATTAGAAACTAAAAAAGAAGCGATGGAAAACATCAAAGACATTAGAACTTTCCACTATACTGTCATTATTAGGGCAGCCAGGAGCAAGAACAGTTTCAAGGTTCAAGAAAGCATATTTACACTGGACCTCGCCAAGGTGAAATGGAGGTGGCCCCTTCAGCATGCCCTATACCTTCATGTGCACATGGTCTGGACACTGCTGCTTTAGGTCAGAAGGTATTTACCAGTTGACTCTGTCCAATTCATTTTGGTGAGGAATTAAAACTCTCACTGTAAGCCGAATTTCCACACGTCTCTTCCCAGGTGTTTATGAGGGTCCACATGTTAGGTAGTCTGGAAGTAATGTGGTGCATGTGTGTGGGGCAGGGGAGTGGGGAGAGGGAAAGGGAGGGAGAGGGAGAAGGAGGAAGAGAGAAGGAAAGACAGAGAGAAAAATAGACTGAGTAGGAAGAGAAGTAGAACTTATTGTTCTACATATTACTATGCCACAGGAAAAAAGCCTGTACATCTCATTTTCCTTATGGTTCTACTTTTTGTATCATAGACACGGAGCAGACGCCGTGGTCTCTCCAGCCACCATACCTAGCTCCTTACACAATATTATTTGGCTCCACCTGAATCAGATTTTTGCACTCATAATTCTTTAACTCCACTCTGGTCAGAGTCAAGGATACGTTGTCATCTTGGCAAACAGAACGTTGATATTGGCCCTTGTTTTCCTAGGCTTCTTCCTGCACTTGACATCTTACAACTGCTCTTCCTTCACCTGGATGCCAGGACACTGCACTGCCCAATATTTCCCCATACCAATGCTCCTCTGCTGGTTCTACTGCTAAATATTAGGATGCCCAGAACTTACTCGGGTCTTTCTTTTCATTCTCAGAATCTTCCCGGGAGGATCTCATGCAGAAGCAGGACTTCACACAGCATCTCCAGAAGATGAACACATGCATTTCTGAAGCTTCACTTGTTAACTTCTGTCTAGGGTTCAGGTGACCAAAGAGTGTTATCACATAGTCTGTTAAGGGAAATGAAAAATCAAAATCCAATTTTATCTGCATCACCTAGATCATGTAGATAGAGTCCTCTTAATGGAGTAGCATTTTTCTTTACCTGGTTGCTACCGAGCCACCTCAAAATCCATACATTTCAAAGAGCTAAAATTCTACCTTTATATCAAAACTTTTAGCCAATGCTGCTAATATAACCTTCTGTGGTATGCAGTGTTCTTTATTACCAAAGGAACCTAAGCTTGTCTTTTCTACAGTTAATAATCTGTCATTAGTAAAA
The DNA here is from genome assembly GCA_004024805.1 of Geosciurus inauris. Lineage (NCBI taxonomy): Eukaryota > Metazoa > Chordata > Mammalia > Rodentia > Sciuridae > Geosciurus > Geosciurus inauris. Next base: position 216,993 of record PVHX01000622.1, on the reverse strand, counting down.
ACATTATTGCTGAGATCTCTTATTAAGCCCTCGAGCAAAACCCAGAAACTCTTTCACTCAACATTCTGAACTTCAAATATCTTTGGCTCATTGAAAGTTCATCCTCACCTGCATCAAAATCAGAATATGCAGTAGAGGAAGTTCTGTATCGTGTGGGGCCTGTGCATATATGGTGAAAAATATTTTATAAAAATCCAGCCAATGAGGCTGGACACTTGATGCAGATGACACAGGGTAAAATCAGCTCTGCATCAAACCTGTGAACATGAGCAGAAAAGAGTCAAGATCTTAGAGGTCTGGGAACCCAGCAGTCCTGGTGGATGGAGCAAAGACAGGAAAACGAAGGGGTAGCTTTCCGGGAACATTGATCAGATTCCACTGGAACAGATGGGACCCCATCTGATTGCAATGCTGAGCATGGGACAGAAACCAGGGTGTCACATACTAGACAGGGAGAGGAAGGCACAAATTCCCGAGGAAAGGAGACCCCGTCTGATTCACTGTATCTTCCCGGGATCAGGAAGGAGAAAGTCAGTGCCCGGTGGGAAGGAATGGCCCTGGATCAGACAGACCCAGACTCATGTCTCCTCCTTGGAACTTCCCATGCTCTAGGCAAGAACATTTACTGTCAGATTTTTCTAAGTGTCTGTTATGAAACTTATTGCCTGGTCTTCTGGGTTGCTGTGAGATTTCAAGAACTGGTAAGTGTGGTTCCCGCAACGCAAGAGACTGGTGGTGCTCCTCCTCCTTGTGCCTTGGGACGCTCTGCGCATGCGTGCTCAGGGCCCTGTCCGCTTCTCCCTCCGCCTCTCACGAGGTCTTTGCTGTCCCCCCTCTGTGTCCTCTGCCTCGCCTGTGCTCTTTACCTCCTCTCTTCCTCCACCTTATCATGGTTCCTATTTTGTCCTCCCTTGCAACTCTCTTTTTTCTGTTGCCATTTCTCTCTCTGTTCATCAACCTTCTCTTCCACTGACCCTTAGTCACCGTCCTGACATGCTTTCTACTTATTAAACGAAGCCAATTTCCTCTTCATTATTTTAACATGAAAATAAAAAAAAAAGTGTAGAGAAGGCGAAACGCTTATTATATGTCAGGAAGTCAACTAGACCCATCTCAGCTAAACGTCTCATCTAAGTTTTTGTTACTCTCTAAAAATGAAAATATTAGAAGTGACCAATCGGTGTATTTTCAGCAAAGCTGAGTAGATTTTAAATGGAGAAAACCCTGTTTTTCTAAGACTGTAAAATATTTCCACTTTTGGTCTCCACGCAGAAGAGTATAAAGGCCTTGGCTTGTGATCTATGCTTCACTGTATTTTTCTTCTCAGTGGAAAGTTAGAAAATAAGATACCTGAAACTTATACTTGTGCAATATATAATTTACAACACAGGCATAGCCAAAGTCATGTTTAGGAATTATGGGATTTGGTCACAGCGAAAGGATTATATCTGATCCCACTCATTATTTCATCCAGGACTGAGTCTGATAAGAAAATAGGTCCCATTGCTTTTTGCAGCACATAGTACTATCAATTTTGAAATGGCGAGAGAACTTAATTATGTAGCCAGTTTTCATGCATTTACCTTCCTATTCACTTTGATACTCATTTAAAAGCCCACTGTTTCCTTAGCAACCTCTCTTTTCTTTTTCCTTTCCATTGTGTCTTATCAGTTAACGTGCTCTTAAAAATGTTTTAAGGGAAAATTACAGTTTATAACAATTTATCTTGTTTAACAATAACCTGACCATTGTTGTCATTCTTTCTACGGTTCAAAGAGAATCCTGTAGCAACCATGAGTCGTGCAACACCGTGAGATGACATTCTTAGGAGTTTAGAGGTAGACAGAGTGAGAAATTATTTGATGTGGATCTGGAAAGATTTTTTTAAGAAGTCTGTTCTGGAGTTAAAACAGGTGCTGTGTGCAGTTCACTGTCTATCCCAAGGTCACTTCTTGGGCTTGTTAGACCATTGGTGAAGACAAATGAAAGGGATGCGAAGGACAGCTTATGGGCTATTTCTATTCAGAACTTAGGCACCTGTGTCACAGGAGGCCTAGACATATTTGGTGGCCACAAATACATTACCTGATGTCTGTCTCTGTCCAGATGGTATGCCCCACCCTCATGCTTTATGCAGCCACAGGGGATGGAAGGCAGACGGACGGCTCCAACCTGAGAGTCCACCTTATGTGAATTCTCTTTCCCTAAGGAATAAAGAGAAATAGAAGCAATACATTCCAAGAGACTGACTGCTGCGGCATTTGTGTTCCTTTCTACGTGGCCTGAATCCAGGTATATGACTCCGGCTTTATGCCTCATCTTTTGCTGGCACCTGTCATTTGTGACAGCATAGATCTAGGGACATCACATTACATGGGTACTTTTGCTGTGATAGGTCATCACTTAAGGTTAAGCAGCCATTTTCAGTTTCACATGGCACTTGTCCCTGATCTCTCTGTACAAGGAAATACAGAAGGAAGTGAATCATCGCGTACATGAAGCTCAACCTATGAATGCATGTTTGATGAAGGTAAGAAGCAAAGAGAATCCTTGTGACCAAAGGATCGCTGTAAGAATTTTGAAGTGAGCAAGGTTGTTATCTTCTTGGAAATGTCAGATAAATAGAAAGGATTTTGAATTGCATAACTGTGTTCTTAGCATCTGGATAGTCATGGAACATAAAACTTTGGTCAAGCAATTCACACTGGCCCATCACATGGGCTAACAAGTTGACTTTAGGTAATGGTTAGCTAGTCCTCTGGAAGAGAGATGCTTTTGTTATTATTCTGATTGTTAAAATTATCATAGCTTTAAATAATTATAGGAACAAGGCCAGCATGGAAGGAAAAGGGGACTTCTGTTTACTTAACTGAAAAGTACCCATTCTCAGCACTAGTACTATTTCTCTTATTCCCGTGAATACAGAAAACCAAATGATCCAGGTGAGCTCCATGGTGCCAGCTGATACAGGGAGAGGTAGAGGTGATGTTTTGGTAATACTCCATGTACAAAACTGGATGAGATTCCCAGTGATTTCAAAGCACCAAGTTTTACCTAAGAAGCATCAGTGCATGCTTAGGTCTCACCTTGTCAAATTGCTGACACTGCCTCATGTTTCTGAAGCTAAGATTTGCCTTCTGTACCAACACCCATGGTTTAACACTGCTGTTCTGCAGTCTTCTACAAGGTGAATGTCTTTTCTGGAGATAATGATATCACCCCAGTTTTCTGTTAATGGCCCCTGAAAATCTCAGAGGTGATCACATCCCTTCTGGGGGAACTTGACTTGTCTTCCTTTATTTGGCCATTCTTCACTTGATGAAAGGAAAGAATATTGAATATCTGAAAAAAAAACAATATTTTAAAAAACAAGGTGAATTTGTCATTTGCATAAACAAAGTCAAGTCCAGCTTTCCTGAGCAAAGCAGGAAGCTGATGTTACGTGGGAATTATGGCATCTGAGATCAAAATCTAATGGAATTCCAGAGGCAGGAGGGATTAGGAATTGATTGATGTTTTATATATGAAAATGTGTTATTGGCACACATCTGTTGCCAACTGACCAACTTTAAGAGAAGCTTACAGTAAATAAACTTGAAAAAGTAAGAATTATTTTCTATGTTTTTTGCAACTCCATGTATTTTAAGAGAGGATTTTATGATTATGTGAAAAGTTATTTGTAACTCACACAATATATTTGAGACTTACTTAATGAATAATATATACTTTTTCCTTTAAATTGTTACTACTGCCAACTTTGCTACAATAAACTCAATTACAAAACTCTATATGGATGATTCCTTTAAACCAGGTTCTTAAAATTGGAATTACAAACCAATTAACAGGAACATTTGGATGATATTCACATACAATTCCAACTGTACATGGATGTATGGTATGTAGTTTGTTTGTAATTTTTTATTTTTTATTTTGAAATAATTATGGCTTCACTAGAAACTGCAAATAAGGTATTGGAAGGTCTGTGTATCATTCACTTACTTTTCCTTGGTGACCACAGTGGTAATTTTATTCGTAGTCATTGTATAACTTCAAAACCAAAAACTTGAACGTTGGTATAGTGCACAGAACTTACCCATATTTCTTTACTTTCACACACAAGCATGTGTTGTACATATATAGTTCCCAGTAATTTTATTCCAAGTGTAGATTTGTGCAACTACCTCTATCACCAATAAACAAAATTGACACCAATACTTGTGGCTCTTTGACATGGCATCCCACTCCACCTCATTGCTTACCACTGACCACTAGCTCTATAAATTTGCTACTTCAGATGTCATAAATGAAATAATATGGATATTGTCATAGAATATTCCTTGAGATATATCCAAGTTGTTTGAAAGGATGAGTTTAACTCTTCCCTCATTAAAGGAAATTTGTGTTTTCTGTTATTTTGCATAAAGCTGACTTGAAGATTCATGATTTTGAGTAAGCACAATTTTTCATTTCCCTGAATAAAGTATACAAATGACAACAATTTGAGGGTTATACAGTATGTGAATGTTTAGTTTTATAAGAAACTGCCATAATATTTTCCACACAGTGATATCATCTTACATTCTTCTGAGCAATGTATGGATAATCTAAGTTCTCAATGTCTTCTTCAGCATAATTAGGATTATCCTGATTTTTTTTTATTTTGGAATAAATATATAGGAATATCTTATCATAGTTTTTATTTGTGTTTTTAATGACTAATTGTATTTAACATCTTTGTTTATACTTATTTGCCATCAATATGTTCTTTATAATGAAATTTTTGTTCATGCCTTATATCCTTTTACTAAGTGAAAAACATTACACTGTATAAAAGGCTCTATTAAAAATAAAGGAGATTAAAAACTATAGCTGTATAAAATTTTGTAGAACTGTACACACACAGGAGTGTATGCAGAGCTGGTGACATATGAGAATTTTGCTAAGTAGAGTGCTTACATGTTTGTTTCTATTTTTATTTTGGTGCTGGGAATTGAACCCTCATGCATGCTAAGGGTGTGTTCTATAACTGAGCTATATCCTCAGTCCAACTTTTGAGTTTTCAGAATTATCCTTCACATATTTTGGTACAAGGCCTTTGTCACACAGCATTTTACAAATATCCATTCCCAGTCTATAGTTTGACTATCATTTTTATAAGGGTTTAATCTTGACGATTAGCTTTAAGTACTTATTTATCTATTTTCTCTTTTATACATCTTATTTTTAATGTCAGACCTTTTCATTTCAGTCTTAAGTCATAAAAGTTTCTCGGAGGCTTTCCCACCCTCCTTTTCTCTCATTGTTACAGTTTAATTTTCTATGTATCAGTAACGATCCATTTTGAGTCAAGTTTTGTATCAGGTAGCATTTTTAGCTTGAGGCTTTATGCTTCTTGGTTTTGTTATATTCCCCATGTATGTCTGCTCTTCCAGCACTGTTTGTTGGAAATGACGTTTTCCTTCACTGCATTCTTTTTGTACCTCTTTGAATAATTGATTGGGTATATTTGCTTGGGCCTGTTTGAGGAGAGGTTTTGACCCACATTTATAAATTTCTTCTATAGTTATTTTTTCTGTTCAAGACTACCATTCCTTGAATCAGTTTTTTAGTAAGATTTCACTAGGAAATTCCTAATGTCATTCAACAATTTTTAAAGTTTCACTTTATAAAGAGTACATGTATGAAAATTCAATCTTTATAATCATGAGTTTGGATGATGTATAAAATTTGTTATCACCACCATGATCAAGATGTAGAAAGTTCAAATATCCCCCTCTTGGTGCTGCTGCTTTTTCAGTGAGACTTTCCTCAAGATAACTGCTAGTCTGTTCTCCTCTCCTTAGTTCTGCTTTTTCCTGAATGCCATGCAAATGGGACCATACATTATGTAGCCTTTTGATCCTGTCTTCTCTCACTTAACATAATACATTGGAAATTCATCCATTTTGCCGCACATACCAATAGTTCTTTGTTTCTTATTGCCAGTAGTATTCCTTTGTGTATCAAAGTTCATGTATTCACTCACCAGCTGGGGAGTATTTGAGTTATGTCTATTTTGGTATAATTTTGCATAAAACTAAAAACATTCACAAACAGATTTCTATACCCAGGACTGGGATTATGGCATCACATGTTAGGAATATGTTTGAGTTTATACTAAACCATATAATAGCTTTCCAGATGTAAGATTACAGGTTTTTGCTTGACCTTCAATGGATAAGAATTCTAGCTAGCATTTCATCTCTGCTGGCCATTTGTTGGTGCTCCAATATCTGAATACCATTGCTCTATATATTTTGTGTGATATGCTTATGGTACAAGACAGGTCTCTGCTTTTGCATCGTGGTCAAAACCAGAAATCTGAGTCTTCAACTCTCAATCTTGTGTCATAACTGGTCTGTGTTTCCCTATTATCTGCAGTGTTTCGGTGTTACCCTTACTTCAGCCAACTATGCCAAATGATTTGGTTTTGCAGAATGTTTTTACAAAATGTTGGTTTTCATTAAGATATTTAGCTCCTTACCTAATATCATGTTATTCTTGTCTTAACTCCCCGTAGGTCCTATATCCACGTGAAACTTGATTCTGTTCTTTTTTATTATTTTAGTTATACATAACATTAAGATTCATTTTGACATAATATAAAAAGCATGGAATATAATTTGCTCTAATATAGTCTCCCAAATTTCCCTTTTTCCTCCCTCTTCCATCTCTCTGTGCCCTTCCCTCTACTCTAGTGATATTTCTGCTATTTACTTTGAGTTTTTATTTTTTCATTTTGTTTTGTGGGTATACATTATGGTAATATTCACTGTGGTATATTCATATATGTACATTGGAAAGTTAAGTCAGATTCATTCCTTCATTCTTGCCTTATCCTGTCCTTTCTCCCCCAGCTCAGTCCCCTTCATCTAGTACTCTGGTCTTTCTTGCATTTGGATGAAACCCTCCCAATTCTCCCTTTCTTTCTTTCTCTCTGTCCCCTTTTCTCCCCTTTATTTTTGACTAGCTTCCTCATATCAGGAAAAAAAAATCTGACCTTTGACTTTCTTAGTGTAGCTTATTTCACTTAGCTTGATGTTCTCCGAGTTCCATCCATTTGCCAGCAAATGCCATAATTTCATTCTTCTTTAGAGGTCAGTAATACTCCATTGTTTATATATTCCACATTTTCTTTAGCCATTCATCTGTTGATGGGCACCTAGTTTGGTTCCATAGTTTGGTTATAGCAAGTTGTGCTCCTATAAACATTGATGTGGCTGATTTTAGATCCTTTGGACATAAACCAAGGAGTAGCATAACTGGATCATATGGTGGTCCCATTCCTAGTTTTTTGAGAAATCACCTTACTGTCTTCCAGAGTTATTGCACTAATTTGCCATCCCACTAATTATGTATTAATGTACATTTTCCCCACATCCTCACTAATACTTTTTATTAGTTTGTATTCTTGATAATTGTTATTCTGACGGAAGTGGATAAAATGTCAACGTAGCTTTAATTTGCATTTCCCTGACTGATAGAGATGTTGAACATTTTTTCATATATTTGTTGGCCAGTTATATTTCTCCTGAGAATTGTCTGTTCAGTTCTTTTACCCATTTATTAATTGGGTTATTTGGGGACTGTTTAGGTGTCAAGTTTTTTGAGTTCTAGTACACAGTTCTAGTACATTCTAGTATAAAGCACTATATTGATGTCCTTGCCACCAGTGATATTGCTCTAGCCAAAACTTAGACTCCCACTCCCTAGAGCAAACCAGGACTTTTCAATTAACATTAACTTATAGGAATCTCAGTGTTAAGCATTCAGTTTTCCAGTGGCCACCATTCTAATGCATGAGCTCCAGCACCTCAATCATAAATCTCCAACTACCTCACCAAATCATACAATCCAGTCCTCTTATTTCCCTTTTAATTTACTTTACCATCTATGTTCATAGCTCACCACTTTCTCCAATTAATTTTTATGGCCCATAATTCTAATCACGGTTTTATTGAGACCTTCTACACTTTTCCCTTTTTTCTTCTGTGTTAGTGAGCTTTTCATGCCTGTGATCAAAATTTCTGACATAAAAAGCCTTTAAGGAGGAATAGTTTATTTTGGCTCATGATGACAGAGGTTTCAGTGTATAGTCAGATGGATCCATGGCCAAAAAAAAAAAAAATCATGGCAGAAAAGAGAGACAGAGGAAAGATTCCCAGCTCATGGCAGCCAGGAAAGAGAGAGAGAGAAAAAGGAAGGGACCAGGGGTAACATATACTCCGTAAGGGCATGCTCGCATTGACCTACATCTCCAACCATGCCCTAACTGACTGCAATTTCTAGCACCTCCCAGTAGTCCATTCAGCTATTGATGGATTAAACCACTGATGATATTGATGGATTAAACCACTGATGATATCCCAAAGGCCCAACCTTTGGACATTGCTGTATTGGAGATCAAGTCTTCAACACATAAGCTTTTGGGGTATGCTTCAGATCTAAACTGTTATACCTCTGTCACAATCTCCTGGCTAAAACTCAATTCTGGTTAAATCAAATGGTTTCCCATTCCAAACTGTCCATACTATTTTGAATACTGGAGGGAAACAACTTCGTCAACTATACTCATGGGAATCTATAACCATAAACTTTAAGAAATGTTTAACTCTTGATGGTCATTTAATGTTCGATGTTATTAATATTCTACTTGGATATGTTATTGTTGATAACCTTCTACACCCTTCTAAAACTTCCTTCATCTTATTTGCAATTTATACATATGAGATGCATTTAAAAGTTAACAACCATACATCCCACTACTGCATCTCTCCACCTCTGTATGCTTGCAGCCATCTGCCTTCCACCTTTTCCTTGAGTGGATTGTCCATCTTGGCACAAACTGACCCCTTCATCTACTTTTGTTTTTTCAGTAAAATTGCTCCAAAAATTCTTCTTTCTCTTCTATCTCATCAGATTTCTCTGCTCTGATGGATCTTTGGGTCAACATACGGGCACATTAGTATTTATTTCATCTTAACAAAGCAAAAGAAAAAAAAACTATATCAACTCTGGATCTAACTTCCTCTCTCAATTATTTCCCATCCTTTCTGTTGATTCACTGGAAAAGCCCTTGTGAAGCTGACCAATGGTGTATCTGGTGCTATGTCCAAGGGACCTTTCTCAGCCATCATCTTGCTTTGCCTAATAGCAGTAATGATTAAGTAAAAATTAGGAGTTAAAAATTCAGTGGAAAAACTTGGAAGCTTCTAGATGAGGACACAAATCAAATTCCATTATTTGGAAATTAGAATATATTTTGGACTTGGCTACTAAAGTCACCAATAGGTAAGGAGAAAATCAATTCAAAACTGATGCTTCAAATTAAAAAGTTTGATTAAAGGACTTACATAGAGAAGCCGGCAAAGTAGAGAGGAAAACCAAGAGATGATGAGGTGCCCACAGCTTTCCAAAGTGAGAAGTGGTTACCACATTCAGAGACAAAAGACCAAGCATGTGATATAATGTTACTTGAGGTGTGTAAGATGGAGAACATGGAGCTGTCACTGACTGGTGGGAGCTATGGCCACATGGTAAGTTAAGACATGGTGCCCAAACATGGACAAAATGTGAGGATATGTCTTGATGTCTCTTGTCCCAGTCTTGTCAATCTTCCATCAGCACTTTCCATGGGCTCATTACGACTCGAGCTGTCAAAGGACTACAAAGTATACAGTTCAGAGGATTCAGCCTCTCTGCTTTCAGAACATGGTAAAAAAGGAAAGACAAAGTCCATTTGTGCATCCATATACTCAAATTTCATCTAAATAAGATCTCATTGGTCCATATTTTCCACTGACCTCTTCCAAAGCAAAGATTGAATCTTTAACATGCTTGAAACCATAAGTCTCAAAAAAAGTCTGACAAGTGATATCTGCATGTATAACAGTAAATCAAATGCTTATTATATGCCATAATTCTATAAATGCAACATGTATTGCACATATTTTCTTTGATGCCATAATGTGGTACTATATTATTTATTATTTTTGAAAGTATCTTAAACTCTAATATTCAAAGAAATCTTTAGTGTATGCCAGATATTTTCCAACATCTTTACTATGCAGTAAACTAGTTGCAACACTCAAATTTGAGTGGCCAGCTCCAAATTAAAATCTGCTGGAAGAATATTAGACTTGCTAGTTTTTGAAGATCATGAAAAAAATGTTAAATAACTCATTAGTATTTATATTGATCACAATTTGATATGCTTTGTATATACTATGCAAAATTTTTTAAATTATTAAAATTCAGTTCATTTGTTTCTTTTTCTTTCTTCATGTGGGTCCTGGGAAATGTGTAGTTAACTATGGGGCTCAAAATTGTGGTTTACATTACATTTCTGTTGGACAAAGCTGCTTTGTGTGATTTATAGAGACATCAAGAGGCAGAAACTGGACTTGAAACTAGACTGATCATCACGCTGTTCTGTGCCTACATTGTTAATAAACCAGTGAACAGAAGTAGAACTCACCATCCTGAGAGCCTACTATGAGCCAGGTACCACACTGGGGGACTCATAGATGTGGCTAAGAGCAACTCTGCAATGTAAGTATTATGACACCCATTTGCCAGATGAAAATCTAACTTGAGCATTACAAATGCTCAACTTCAACATTAGCAACAAGATAAATAAAATGCAAATCCAAGACATTCACAGTCTTCAATCCTGAGCAGATTTATATTACTCTCTTGGTATAAATGAACTGAAAGAGCTAACAGTTTGAAAGTTTATAGATGGAAATTAATAACATGTTTCTGAATATCCTCAACATGCTAAATTCTAGAGACACTTCATAACTTATTCTATAATGGGACATGATTAGGGCTAGGCAGAATGTCTCATTCATGAGCTTGTAGATGAAGAAATATTAATAAGGGAATCTACATGATACATGGCATGATGTGAGACAATCCAGTTATCATTAATCACCGACTATGTGCACAGTGTATAAGAAGGAGCCATCGTGCCACCAAAAGAAGCTTGCACGTGCACACACACACACACACACACACACACGCACACACACACAACCCCTTACACTCTAGGGGATTACTTCTCTATCATAAGGGGCAATTAAACAATAAACAGGAAAGATAAGAGGAGGACTCCCTGATAATATATCAGAAAGCTAGAAGGGGCTGTGGTTTATGTAGAAAGTCTAACGATTAAGTCGTTTTAAATTATCTTTTATATTATGGCATTAAAATTAGAGAAATTTATATAGAGGTGTAAAAACTGAGAATAGCCTTCCCTATGCTTCTATAATATGAGAAGTACAGCAGAAATTAATTTTCCTGCATATTTCCTGCTTTTTTTTCCTGATGTGGTTATGTTTCTTTGGAATGCCTCTGTCTTCACTCAATCTTGGGTACCCAGTATATAAGTATTATCAAAATTAGAATTACTTTTCAAAAATACTTTTTTCTTCTTTAATCCACAAGAGACATTTCTATAAGGTATTGTTCAATTAAAATAAGTAAGCTAATCTTAAGTTTCAGAAGCAAAGAATTCTATTATTTGTGTATAAATTTCGGTACCTATAAGATGATTGATTAGAGATTTCCTTTACTTGCGAGAGAAAGGTGCACAAAAGATGGTGGCCCACGTTATTTTGATTATTGTGACGACAGAGCAAGAAACCTATGGGGAAAAGTTCTGGAGCATTGACATGTTAGGACACGAAGAGAATTAGGAGGGATCGCATAGAACATTTAGAAAAAGCAACAACAGAAACTAAAATTCTGCATTTGCAACCATAGCAGGCAGAAGTTCATAAAAATGTTTCTGGGAAATTTGGAGTTCATTACTCAAAGGAAGCCCACAGCTATAGAAACAGATACTGAATAATGAGTATTTTGTTGTTCATTTCTAGAATCAGGCTCAGTTCTATATGTGCACTTTCTAAACTGGCTCGGTCCACTGGAGGCCACAGGAATGAGGACTATTGTCACTGCTCCAGGTCTGGCCGTGTCAAAATTTTTATTCACCTTCCAATTTCTCCAGAGACAGTATCCTCCGTAGGAAACTGCGTGAAAGAAATCATTTCCTCTCCTTTTACTTTCTGTGAAGCATATGGCCTAATCCATCCTGTGAAAACTCAGATTTGTTTTAGTATTCATGAACCTTCATAACTAATTTCCTGAGCCAAACTGTAATTACTTTAATTCTACACTGCTGGAGAGAATTTGAAAACAGGACTTCTTCAGGAGAAAATTAACTTATATAATGAGTGAAGAGATAAATCATATTAGCTCTAATTAAAGTATATTAACATTTTGGTTGCATATGAATAAAAATCAGACACAATGAAAGCAGGCTGCTCATAAAGAGTCAATTTATGGAGATTTATGAAGATTTTAGGAACTTGCAAAATTTCATTACTTAACATCTCTATTAAGATCTTTACAAGCATGCATAATGAAAAGGCTAATAAAAGATTTAATAAATGGACTTTTGCTTAAAGTCACACTGATTCAGTGCAAGCAAAGGTTCTATACCCCCAATGGAGATTAAAAAGATAATTGTCAATTTAAAAATACATATGCTGACTGCACAGTGCAAAGTGGAGAGACAGGACGTTAGAGTGAAGAAGTTAAACAAGCATCTTCAACCAAAGTAATTTGATAGTTTCTCTATACATCCTAAGAATATGATTACCTCAGTCTTCTACATTATTTAACCCATCATCTAAATGACTACAGAGAAAAGAAACATAAATGTCTCACCACCATTCCAAATGCCTCTGTTCTGCATCAGCAAGAAATCTTCTAGATCTTTCTATGTCTAGAACGAATGTCGATCACAGGTGAATTTAAGTTTTACTTGAGAGGAAAATGCTCTCCTTCAAACTTACACAATGGCACTGCTCAATAAACTAATTTTCAAAAGTATTCCTGAATGACTCATAAAAAGAAATGCTCTTAAAATAAGTCACAGAGAAAAGTGCACAGTGAGCAGCAAGGTCTGTGTGTCTAATTTGGAGATGAGATTTGCAGCCAGCATTTGCCATGGTGCTCTCCAATTTCCATGAGGGCAAACGTCTCATTTGACATGGCATTCAGATCCCACACACACTCCATCGGCCACCAACACTTTTATCCTTAACTGTTTAAATTCCCGTGGCTGTAAACCTTATATTATGGGTCCAACTTCCCTGTCATTCACTCCACAACCTATTTACAACTGCTATTTTAAAAAAGGAAATCATCAAACAACATGCCAATACAGTAAGTAAAAAAAAAAAAAAAAAGCCTTCAAAGCTTTATAGAAAATAGTTTTTGACTCTCTAAAAAAAATATGCACTTGCAGATTCTCAAAAATATAGATAGAGAAAATTCCAAGCTAAACATTGTGGAAATGTATTGCAGTTTCATGATTTACGTATTGGCAATTTGGTTATGCAAACAAGTGTTGTCCTGTATGGTGCTCAGTTATCCTTTTACAGAGCGAAAATGATACATGACAAGCTATCATTCTACATGCATCATCATCTCTCATTCCTTAAAATATTTATTGGATTGAATTCTTTAAAATAAAAAACTCTGAATTGTATTTCTAAAATTACCAGGAAAAAAGAAAGCAGGTAACAGAATTTTTAAAGAACTTAGAGAATAAACGACATTTTTAAAGCAGACAGAAAAGAAACGTAATTATAATAGAAAGACAAGAAAAACTTATGATCAAAGGCTTTCTCGCAGTATTGGGGGAATACAGGAAATATTCTAAAGAACCTTGATACAGCAAAGTAAGTATAATGCATATTTGAAGAAATGTATTCAAAATTCCAAACTGAGATGTTCCTAAATTAAGCAAAAGAAAAAGAAACCAGAGAAATAGGGTGTTATAAAAGTGAAGACTTCAGCAAGGAATCCTTGATGTGGACGAACTTGCAATGGATATTGCTACAGAAGCAGAAGATGCTCCAAATTCAGAGAGCACAATCTAGTGGCAGACAGAGGCACACAATCCCGAACCCAAAGGGTGCACCTGAAGACCAAATGTGGGCAGTCTAACAGTAGTTGAGACCTGACGATACACAGCCTCTATGTTATGAAAAACTTCAAGTTATGACTTTATTTTAAAATGGCCTTTGGTTTTGACAGAGCAAAACCAAATACTTTCAAGAAATATGCCTTCAATAAATGATCCAAGAGTTTCCAAAGATGAAAATGGGCAGCGCGCGCGCACACACACACACACACACACACACACTACACACACAAAATTAAGGCAAGAACCTGGGACAAGCAGAAACCAGAAAAATCAGACATGCACACAAAAGATGGGAATTATGAGAAAGACTATAAACTAAAAAAACAAACCACAAAGGAAAATGCTCGCATGCTCAATGACATTCAAATTAAAAAATCGTATCTATCAAAACACATAAAAAAGGTCATGCATCTTATTTAAGAAGTAACATACTTCTTCTAAGATAAAAAATACTCTTCTATACTATTTCTGAAAAGCTTTCAAGGTTTGTCATTTGTATTGAAGTCATCAGCTTTCTTGGAATTGATTTTTATATAAGATGTATGAAGATCTCATTTCATATTTTTATGTGTATTAACAAACTATTGTGATTTGATCAGCAGAAAGGAGTTCATAAAAGTAAATCCATTATAGATACTTTCTTTTTACCTTATTTCTTATGTATTTAGAATGTCATTGTTTCTGCTTTCAGTACAAGGAGTGAAAGTTAAAAAGCCTCAAACAGATTTGAAAGATAATAGGAGAATTCTACAAGTATTAGATTTTGGGTGGGAGAGAAGCAGGCTTTTCTAGTTAGAAGGCTTTTCAAAAAAGATTTTGAAAAACACTCTGTTTTGTAATCAAGATCGAGTTGTTATAGTTTAGCTGTGAGGTGCTCCAAAACTCACGTGTGAGACAATGAAAGATGGTGTAGAGGAGAAATGATTGGGTTGTGAGTGTCTTAACCTAATCAGTGAATGAATCCCCTGACAGGGATTAACTTGGAGATAATCGTAGGCAGGTAGGGTGTGGCTAGAGGAGGTGGGTCATTGCAGGTGTGCCTTTGGAGTATATATTTGGTGAGCTGAGCTCAGTCTTTTTCTGCTTCTGATCATCATGTAAGCCTCTTCCTTTCGTCACATTGTTCCGCCTCACCTCAGGCCACAAAGAATGGAGCCAACTGCCAAGGGACTGAGACCTCTGAAACCGTGAGCCCCCAAATAAACTTTTCCCCCTCTAAAATTGTTCTTGTCAGTCTTTCATTCACAACACTGAAAAAGCTGGCTAAAACACAGGTTTTCTCTGAGATAAGTGGGTCTGAGGAGCAAGAACTTTTCTTGTCCAAATTTAGAGTCATAGGGCTTTATATACAGTTTGGGGAAAGTTCTAGTTATAAGTTGAATAAATTAAGAAGTGACTGCAATGTCATATTATGTTTTTAAAGGTATTGAAATGTCCTATTTGGTAGTGGTGATTGGCTCTGGATTTAGGCATGTGTGTGTAGATCACTCAATTGATATTGACATGTACTTGGAAACCAAGTACTTGGGTTTCCAAGTACAGTGCCAGAACATCTGCAGGATGTGCTGCTTGACCCATGTGTCACCACTTAGTTGTGAAGAGCATTGGTGATATTTGTAAGCAACAGAATGCAGTCCTCAGATACACCTTGCCCAGAAGTTGCTTTTATCCCTGGCTAATGTTAACTTTTGCTATTACTTTTTAGGTAATGTCATGCAGCAGAAAATAGATGTACCCTTAGACAAACACACAGTGCTATTATTTTTCAATCTGTGTCTATGCCTCCAATATAATTTATAATATGCTGCCAATTATCTATTTTCCATTAAAGATGTTCAAGCCATTACCCAATTTGTCAAAATTTTGTCAAGTGTTACTGTGTGCCTTAGGAAAGTCTTCTTGGACTATCTAAGCCAATGGTATAACCAGTAGAGTTTTTCTTTTTATTCTTTAGGGTAACACTGGAGCAACAGACTAAACAAAACTCTATTTATATTGATAACATTGTTGATGAAAATAAAAAAAATTACTTATTGTTTTTTCCTTTATACATGATATTATTTTAATAACAGTGTAATTAAAAATTCCATGTAAGTCAGAAATGGTTTGTATCATTCTCATTGTACAAACAGATGGAATACTCAATAGAAACGCTTAATCTATGATTGATATATATAATATATAAAATATTGCTCACAAATACTAAATATTTCTAAAAGTTACTGAAGAATTATCATAATTGGTTTCTCAAGTCTCTGAACTATCCTTATTCACCTAATCATTTTCACACTTTAGCGATTTCAAGAGTATACCTGCAATTATGTATGCTACTTGTTATTTTTGGAAAATATGTTCTATTTTTTTTTTCTTCCTAGAATAAGAAGGAGGACATTTATAAGGTCAGAATTAAATATGGAAGTCACCTAGAGTTAGATCCTGTACTTTATGTTTTGACAAATCTTTCTAATTACAAGCTTGGCGATGCCCACACAGGTTATATCTATATACAAAAATGCAGAGGTATTTTCTTTGTCAAGTTGCTTGTAAATTTACTGAGCATGTTGGAAAATGACCCCTTAAATCTCCAGTGAAAATGCTTCTATTTTCAGAGGGGTTTTGCAAAATGCACTTTCCTTTGGTATTATATGCATGACCCTTCTGAAGTAACATTGAGTCAAACACTTACCAAGTTAGTTAAAATTGTAAAATTACTTCTTTCTCAGCAAAGTGCTGGATGAGTAACTTTAATTTTCTGAGTCTTTGGCAAGCATGTGACTACATTAAGTAAGTCATCAATCTTCTTCCTGGTTACTGGATACAGCACTTAAGCCGACTCTTGTTTCAGCCCTATCTGGAAGGTTCTCTATTCAGGCCGCCTTCCATAACCCCTCATGGGTGTCTTCACTTACACCTTTCATCCCTTATATAAATGTTTAATATCTTAATCCCATAATAATTTTTCAATAAATAGAATTTACTCAGCTGATCAGCTACTTTATCCCTGAGTTTTTCATAAACACAATGATGATGCTAAAGTACAGAACATGAGTGTGTTTCTATCCCTAAACTATTTTGTCTTCTTGGACTTAATTGGTTACCTTGAGCAGAACTGAGGCAGGCTTCAGGAAAAGAGGTATAAGGGAAACATACCTGTAATGTAAACTTTTAAGAAGTAAGGAATGGGATAAGTTTAATTGATGTGCTCATTCTGCCTCAAATATGTGCATTGAAATAAACTCTTGAGGAAATCCAAGGTAGATTTGCATGCAGCTGACAATCACCGTGCTCTGCTGTACTTTGGCTATGCACTGAACCTGCCAAGGCAAGGTGCTTTACCCAATTAGCACACACGAGGCATTGATTCTATCACAGACCCATTTGCTTCCCTACAGCAAAGGGATATGATTTAAAGTCCTTGAAAGGCCACAGAGTCTTGTTATATTATTTCCCATAGGCAGATAGCTTGCCCCCTTACAGTATTTGAATAAGTAAAAGATGATTTGAACATGCATGCTTTTCTGAAACCAGTTGTTTTCCCCTCAAAGTTGTAGCTGCATGGGGACGTTCTGTGTTTCCTGTAGTATCATTCACAATTGCAAGATGAACCTTTCACAAAATACTGAAGTTTGTTCTTTAGGTGCAGAATACATAAGATCCCCCTCCATAAATTAACATTGCTTTATCTGTAACTTATCACCGATTCTGGTGGATGAGCAAGTTGTGCAGTTTTATTTCTGCTTATCATTGCACACTCTCCCTGAATTATTCTGAACTCACAAGCATTTCGAAAGGCAAGACACATTGATTTCCTCATTATGTCAGGAAATGGCAAGTTAAGCAAATTTCTAAACCCTTTCAAACTCCAAGGTCTGTTCAGGAGTGATAAGAGGAGACACCATGTGTAAGTTGGTGAGTTTTTGTATTGAGACAGTTCTCAGTGGAAATATTTTTGTCCTGGAAATTTGTCCTCTCCAAAGAGGAGAAGGAGCTCAAGGGCTAATTCACTCATAGCATCCCTTAGTATTTTCTACACAGTGGGAGTCTGTGGGAGAGGGCTTCGCGTTTAATTGTTTTTACTTGTAGGCTCTGCATGCAATTTTCCAAACCTCCTTAAAAAAGATGACTCTAATATAAAGATTGATTATCCCCATTAGCAACAGATGCATGGTAACAAAGGCAAAAGTAACATCAGAATTGTTTAATCCAGTATTTAATGCATAAGGTGCTCAGTCATGAAAACTAGTCACTTCTTAAAACCTGAACAGGAGATTGCCAACATAGAAGTATTGGTAGGTTGACCCAAAATGTTTTCCTACAGACCACTGCTTTTCATTAAATCTTAAAAGTGCACTTTGTGGAACAGAAATGACATAGGCGGGTGAAAAACATAAAATCAGAATCCTAACAGTAGCTTGGAGAAGTATAAATTAAAAGGACATCAGTGGGCAATTTGAAAGATCAAAGGGATAAAAAGGAAGATCTTCTAGGAATAATCAGTTGCAGATCTGTGAGTGAAATGCCCTGAAGCTCAGGAATTCTCATTCCTGTTTGGAGGTTCTTTTGACATTTCCATTAACTGGAAGAAAAAAAAACCCACGAATAATAGAATCTGCACAGATTTGACTTACACATAGGAGAACAGTTCATTAAAGACTCATTTCAGATGTTGCAATTAAAAAGTACATGAAACATTGATTTTTATTGTCTCCTGGTGCTTTTAAAAATATTGCCATGAAGTATGTAAAGGTCCAGAGACCATGGTTTATAGGTTTCGTTTCTGTAGACTCCAAAAAGATTGGAAACAGAGAAACAGGAAGACAACTGGTTCCTGAGAGATTTTAGGAGGTTTTGATTCATTTTAATTCAACTTAGTTCAGTAACTGTTTGTTCATGGTGAAGTCAAATGCTCTTACCCCCCTACAGAAGCTTACACTAGAATAACTCCAGTGTTTTTGGTGTTGTTTTGTTGTTTTAACCTAAGCCTATAATACTATATAGATGACCATTCATTTCATGCTCAATTTATATTTTTAGCATAAAATCCAAGAAATATAAGAAAGATAAACATTCTCAGAAACTTCACTTAGTTTCCATCAATGCTGAAACCCAGTATTCAGAGACAGGGTCAGGTTTGTGCAAGATGGAGGGTTTTTTAGCACTGGCAACCTTCTCCTTATTTCTGGGAAGATGTAACTGTAGAGAAGCAACACAAACGAACTCAACATGAACTCAAAGCTCTGTTTAAGGAAAAGTGTTGGTGTAGGTTACATTTACATACTCCCTTTTCACAGCTTATCAGATTCTGAGATTAGCCTACTCACAGACAAATAGGAAGAAGCATGGAGGCTAAACAGCCCATCAGGGTTATTTACATAGGTAATAATGGTCAAGCTGAGACTCTAACCCAGATTTTCTGACTCTGTATTCACATACTCCAGGGTTTAGGTTCTGGCAAACCATATTCACATGGAATACTCATGCTTTTAGGACATAATATAGAATCACATAAGGAAATTCAATTTGAGATCTTGAGGATCATATAACCCCATTACACTTTAGATATAAAAGTCTTAATTTAACTATTTAATTTATATATGCTAGATGGAAATTTTAACCTCTTACATCAACTTGTATAGGTTAATGAAATACTACGCGGCATTAGATAAGCTGGCCATTTACTGAGAAAAGAAATGAAAGCTCATAGAAGATGCTCTGTTTGGCCTTAGGCAAGCATATTTCCTCTCTCAGGATACATCAGAATAAAGGTAGCAGGAAAGCAGCTGCACATTTTTCTGTGAATTGGTTCAAAGCAATAAGATCTCAAATGATTCTGGGTCACATTCCTCCCTTCCCTGAAATAACTTACAAACAAGAATATTTGTATGATCATCTATATAATAATGTTACACTGTGTTATCATGAGGTTTCTTATGACAAATCCATGCCAGTCCTTGAAAGTGGAATGTTTTATAGACATTGCTGATTCCTTCCAGACAGATATATTGAGCGAGAGCTATGGCAGGCTGGGGACAAGAACCCCCAACTGAGAGGTGGCTGGGCCTTCAGGACACCCTATACCCCAGAAAATGCCATGTGTCCCAGCAGGGCCCAGGAGCTACCATCGCTAACAACCAGAGGAAAGCCATATACAGGTAAATGAAAAATATGAGAAAGTAAGGAGAAAAACTCAAAACCTGCTTCTTTTTTTGTATAACAGTATAAGCAAGTGAATGTCCCTTGACTCAATGATGCCCTCAATATACACACATGGAGCACACACTCAAATACCTGGACCTGCATTAGTAGACCCAGCATTCTGTGCTCCTGGCATAAGAAGAATTCTAAAAATCAGATTCAGTGATTTTTTTTATTATGTTCATTTCAAGGAAATAAAATATCTACTTATTTCAAATAAGGAAAATCTTTTTTTCTTCTCCTGAAAATAGAAGAAATGTAATCAAACTCCAATTGCCCCACTCTTTGTGCAGCCCTATGAAAGATTCCTGATTATTAGAAACAATTCTAAGAAGTCCCTGAAGAAGAACACGAGACCAATGAAGAGCAATTTTCTTACAATTATGCCCCTTGTTAGATTTTACAGACGTGAAAGTTCAGCTTTAAATTAGTTTCTAAGAAAAAAAGATGTAATATTATTTTACCTAACATTATCATTTTTATTTTTTATATGGCACAGGGTTTTTTTTATTATTTCACCTCTTACATAATATGATTAACTCAACAAAGCCCAGTTTGCTTCTCACAATACATTGCTTGATTAGTTCTTGCATTTCTGGTTAAGCTCTCCAAGTGAGTTTGGTTCAGGTTACCTGTGCCACTTCAAAAGAGAGAGACTTTCATATAAAGGACCATTAATAAATGATAAAATAATAATGAAAAGTATCCATTATCTAGTACCTTCTTTTTGGGGGAGGAAGATGGTACCAGGGATTGAACTCAGAGGCACTCTACCACTGAGCCACATCCCCAGCCCTATTTTGTATTCTATTAGAGACAGAGTCTCACTGAGTTGCTTAGCACCTCGCTTTTGCTCAGACTGGCTTTGAACTCAGGATCCTCCTGCCTCAGTCTCCTGAGCCACTGGAATTACCGGCATGCGCCATCATGCCCGGCTATCCAACATTTTCTATGTGTCAAGACAAATTATTACTTTAATTGGCCGATTTTTCTAATAGATAAAAAAATGTTATATGCATTTTACCAATAAAAAAAATCTAAGAATGCTCTCTGAGGACTTTCTGACATACACTGCCACATGTGTTAAGTAGAAAACAGTGGCCTCAGAACGATAATGTTTAAATCCTTTGGTAACTGAAATTTTTACTTTCTATTAATGTAAGAGAGAATTAAAGAACAAAATGTCTATGAAATCCAGGCAAGACCTTCACTTAGAGATCCTGCTGTAAAAACTTTAGAATAAATTGGACTTAAAAGGCAAAGTATAAAACCAAAAGAAAACAACAAAAATAAAGGCAGCAGTGCTTGACTACTCTGTCCTCTTTGTGTGTGTGTGTTGTGTGTGTAAGAGAGAGAGAGAACATACTTGTACAATTTATCCAACTACAAATGAAAACATTAACCATTAGAAGTCAGGAAAGAATGATGGTTTCCAAAATTTAGTTGTCTAAAATGCCTTCCTATGTTTTTGTATTTTGGTGTTGTTAGTTGATTTTTTTTGTTTCTTTTCTTTCCAATTACAAAAGATCTCAAACATCACAAACTGCTCATGATTCTGGTTTACTTTATACACACTTGTGAGTAAGACACATGGATATTTGAAAAGAGTATTAAAATATGTAAGTAAAAAAATAAGTACATGCTATTGGAAGCTTTCTAATTCAGTCAAGTGAAGGCAAGAAGAATGACTTCATTAAAATATTTTTAAACATTTTTATGTTTTTATTAGTACATTATAGTTTCACATTTCATAGGGTTCATTTTGATACAAAATATTTTAAATAGTTGGAAAAACAAAGAAAAAAACAAATGTGTCTGAGAAACTTTTTCAAACACATTTATTTGCCCAAAATATTTGTATGGAAAATCTGAGAAATTAATATGTATTGATTTTTTTCATGAATTTTTCAGGAAAAGGAAAACATTAGGTTAGGTTAGAATTTGTTTTCTCTTTTCCTATTGAAAACATCAGAGCTTAGAAGATAAGAATAAAGCAATACTGGCCAGTGCAGTAGTGCATACCTATAACCTCAGTGACTGAGGAAGCTGAGGCAGGAGGATTGAAAGTTTGAGGCCAGCCTCAGCAATCTAGTGAGGCCCTAAGCAACCCTGTCCAGCAACATTATCTCAAAATAAAAAATAAAAATAGCAAGACACTGTCTCAAAATAAAAGTTAAAATTGGCTGAGGATATGGCTCAGTAATAAAGCACTAAGTGTTAAAGTGGGTAAAATGAGTTCAATTCCTAATACCAAAAAATTAAAAAAAAAAATTAAAAGAAAGAAAGGCAAGATACATATTTCAGTGGATGACAGCATAATTGTAATCAAACAAGGAATGGGAATGAGAAATACATTTAGGTAGTGTCCACTAAATACCCCCTTAGATGAATTGTAGTTGCAGCACTCACTACTAAAAGATATGTGGATACTATGTAGCATCACTGCACAGACATAAAATGGCCCCTGCATCATTCCCAGCAGGAGGATTCCCAGCACCAGCCACCTCCTGAGAGACATAATTTGTAGAGAACACCAGGTGAGACACAGCACACCAGGACTGCCCTTAGATGCCATCCCTCTGGTTAAAGGACTGCTCCTGCGTCCCTCTGAGAAGGGAGATGCTGAGGCTGTGGGGTTTCTGTCTGCAAAAGCCTTCACAAATATCTCTGGTAAATGGTACATCCCATTGGCCCTGTGCTCCCCGTGTGGTTCAAAGCACAGCTTTACTTTGGTTTTAAAGATCCAATATGCCAGGAACCATCAGATTCTTAGCATTGTTTAATCCAGCAGATCATTAAGCAAGAGATCTTGATTTGTTGGCAGACACTCCCATATCCAGTGCCTCCAGACTTCTGCTTATCAGCTTACTATTGATCTGAACGAAATGGGAGTTAAGCTAAGAATTATCTTTACTTCTGAAATATGGTAGAGCTGGCAAGAAATAGGAAGGGGAGCACATTTAGCGATGAGGCAAATCCAATTCTCTCATTTTCTTTCCCACTGCCTTAAAATGTGTGCATTCGAAAGCAAGCAATAAATAGAGAGCATAGTAGGTGAATTATTTCCCCCTTTCTTTTCACAAAAGGGCAAATATCAATAACACTTGAAAAAAAATGCTTAAAGATGCCCCTATGAGTTACTATTGCCACCCTTTTCTGTCTTAGCTGATGATCACTCTCCTCTGAACAGTTATACTGGAAAGTTTTGCAATAAAATGCAAATTAGTTATATAATTAGAGTTAATTATGTTAAAGGAGAGAGAGGGACTTCAATGTTCAGCTTTTAATTCTAGAGTTCTCCAAATAATAATTGACAAGGAATGCAAACAATTCCAATCATGGGAATTATTCTAAGTATCTTCACATGTCACCGGAAAAAAAAAAAAAAATTGGCAGGAACGACACACTAAAAAAGTGAAAGAATGTCTTCAACTGTTAAATTCGTTGAGCCCTCCATATAACCAAAATCCTGCAGCAAGCACCACCTTGAGTGTGACACGCTGCTGGCCAAGCCAACAGCAGGAATAAAGTGACATTAGAATGAGGCGCTCCTAAAACTTCCTGTGCCATCCTCGTGGGGCACATTTTCATTGAACTCAGTGCTTAGGACTCACTTTGACATACCAGCTACCTGTCAGTTTATGGTTTTGATTGCTATTATGGGTTTCATATTGCTGTTTAAATATTTGTTGCTCCTTAATCCCAGAATCCCATCTGATGTCCTCAACTTGTCATTGTGTCCCGAGTATGTCCTTGCTTGAGCTTGCTTCAACATTTAGCGCTATGCTTTAAAACAAGCTTCAACAGAAACTTCAAAAATTTTTATTTTAATATGGATGTTGTAAGGTGTGTCAGGGTGCACATTCTGAGTTTCTTATTGTTTCTGGATTTTTTTCTCTGGATTTTCACCTCTTAACCTACATGCAGCCTCCTTGAGAACAAAGATTATAGGCTGGATGACTGAGCCTATGGCCTGGTCAAGCAGATAAGATATCTAGTTGACCCATCGCACCAGCGTCACCTTTTCACCACTTGAAGGACTGAGAATAGTAAAATCTCTGTTCCTTTGACATAGCCAATGAGTTAAGGATGCAATGATTTTCAGGTGGTTTTAAAAAATAGCCCAGCACAGGTAGTCCAATCAGCGAGATAGGTAAGGCTCATTTTTATTCCATAATTTAGTTTCTTGCCTTCTTTTTTAAAAAGAAAACTAGGTCAGCAAAAATGTGAAAGTGTTGTATAATAATCACTACAAATCACTTGGAGTTCTGGGTCAAGGGGTTTTAACCTGGTAATAAATTATCCTTCCGAGATGAGACTCAGAGTTAATTATGTCCATTACTCTAATTTTATTTCATATCTAGAGGGGAACTGAGGAGAAGAGATCACAAATAACTCACCACCCAAAGCTGCTACATTTTCCCTTTAGTGTATTGAAAATATTCTAAATGGATCACACCATCTCTACCAATGGGTCTTTCATTTTATGCTGAACAAAGAACTAAAAAATTGACTGGTAGGGAAGCTGAAGAGTAATTTTTGTATTCATAGATGTCTGTTAAATCTGCCTTTTGGTCATGATTGCTCCTCCCAGGCCATTAAGGAAGGCTCTTTTCTTGCTGGTGAAGTGTTGCATACCCAGTCTGATATGGCACATTCCTGCCCCAGGACTTCGGCTCTGAAACAGAGAAAGCCTAATTAACCAGAAGTCACTCAATCAATCAGAATTCACCCTGCAGTTAGAGGTCAATCACAAAGTCATTAAAAAAAAAGTCTGATCAAGAATTTAGATAAAATTACCTATATCCTTTACTTAAAATTCAACCTGATCACCTGTGCTTTCTTTATATGACGGAATGGAGCTTGGTAACAATTACCCTGACAAATCTCCAGAACTTCAGTCATTAAAATGATTCAATTATGGTTATTAGTCTGTACTCTCTTGTGATGGAAATGGAACTTGCCTATTTTAGAATTATTTCTAACCACTCAAGCTTAAGAAAGGATGGTTTCTGAGAAATTTTCATTGCTCAAAAAGAATGCTCAAAGCCGTTCTATAGCTCTTTAGTGTTAGCAGTAATAAATGTTCATCCTATATACGGTGTTCAGCAGCCCAGACTTAAAATTACATGTAGTTTGAAATTTTTCCTATGGGATGTTCTAAATAGTTTCTTAAAGCACTAGTATTTATGTCCTTCAATCTTAATCCCTTTTTTGGTGGGGTGGGGTCCTTAACATTCAGAGCATAAGGCCAGATCTTCTTATCTAAAAAACAAAACCTTAATGCCTTCAGATTAAATTTGAAGATAGGTGTATATCACACAGGTAATACTTGTATGAACTAAACTCTGCTATTGAAGCCCTGGCTGTTCTTTCAGAAGCACAAACATTAAATAGTCTGAGCCGCACCCATGTCTGGAAGATGGATCCTGCTAGTACAATGCATTTGCTGAATTGTCTTGATCAAATCATTGCACATGGAGTACCTCTGAATTTTCTCCCTAATCACTGCCTCCAAAATGTGAAGTAAATCTACTTTTTGTGCCTGGAGCCACATCTTAGAATATACTCTCAGTTATAAAGAGATGAAAAGCTAGAAGTACCTAAATCTTTAGAACACTATGTGTGTGCGTTCAATTTTAAAACTTAACTGCTAATTCCATGGCAATAAGAAAAATACCACCCAGAAAGAATTTCAGTTGAAATAAGATCATTGTGGCTTTTCCTGTATTATGAGCATTCAACGTGAAATTCTAGAATGGGATCATCTTGAAAATTAAAGAGTAAATAAATTATATACAATTTAAAAATATTTTACAAAGTAGCACACATGTATATAATTTGTAGATCTGCAGTCATCCAGAATTGATAACAGCATTCTAGAATTGATAACTCAGCATTCTAGCTTGAGTGGTTAGAAATAATTCTAAAATAGGCAAGTTACATTACAATGATGGATCAGATGGCTTTTACATCATTGATCATTATTGGAACATTATAGAAAATGGAAGAGCTAGGCATTGTTATTTTCTTTTCAAGAAAATAAGCTTTATGAGACAAAAGCAATCTAAGAAATATATCCACCGAAGAAAGCCTGTTTTGATACTTGATTATATTAAGGAAATATTTAATTATTTATTTTTAGGTGGCATATTATCGTGGTTATGTTTCTTAAGAAGTTGTTGTCTATTAGAATGCACAATATTTATAGGAGAAATTATACAATGTTTGGAATTTTCTTTAAAATTAATTAATGAATACACAAGTCTGAGATTTCAGTGGGATATCCAGAGGAGGGGGAGATATATATATATATATATAATATACATATAATATACATAATATATATTATATATAATAATAATAATATATTTTATATATATATATATCCCAGTATTCATACACACACACACTATGTAGTTAGATTAGATAGATAGATGATTGATAGATAGATAGATAGATAGATAGATAGATAGATAGATAGATAGACAGAGGCCAAAAAGAATTTTAGGGAAACTCAGCATAAAAACATGAAAATATTAAGACTTATGTTCCAGAAATAAGATTGTAGTTTTTAAATTTGTCTTTATGAGTTTTCAAATTTTTATACAATGAAAACTAACTACATTTTGTCACAGAAATAAGAGTCAAAGAAGAGAAATTCAGGCCAAGGAAGACCTACAAAGGAAAATAATGCAATAAACAATTGAACAAAAGTGCTAAGAGTGTTCTTATTTACCTATGAGTTTGTGACCACACATCACAAAGAGTGAACAATAATTTGATGTAAAAGTCAAACTATTTTAATGCCACAGTCAATATTCTCAGCTTGATTTGAGGGATCATAGTAAAAAAATTACAATAACACAATTGAAGGTCTCCAAAGAAGTCTATAGCATCAATCAAATATGATGACTCCTTCCTAAATCACCATTTAATAGTCTTTTAAGTCTATTGATTTGAAGCATTTCATCAATGCTATTAGAATCACCTGTAATAACTATCATGGATCAGGTATGTAACACTTGCTCATGTAAGCACTAAAATTTCTATACTTATTACCTACTAGTTCATACAAAATTTTCAAGATCAGAATTGTTTTTCCTATTTCATATAGTTTAAAAAATTTAAGGCTCAGATAATTAAGTAACTTGTCTAAGGGCACACAGTAAATATTGAATTCATAATCTTGAATACAAGTTAACCTATTCCAGTAAAACTAATTTACACTTTTTTTTTAACTTTAGGAGCTCTTTAAAGATAGTCTCTTAACTAGTTTTTCAGGTAAGAAATCTCTGAGAATGGTTTAATGTATCAGGCTTTTAAATATTGTGAGCTTCAGTAAGCACGTTGTACCTAGTACCTCCATTGAAAGTATCAAGGCCATTTTTTCTTATGTGACACAAGAAAAATGTTCTCTCTTTGAAGAAAGACAAACACTGTTTTTCATCTTTTAAGAATTAAACACATCTACAAAACTGCTGCTCTTCCTGTGCCTGTTGTGTAGACCATGAAACATGGAAGTATACATACACACAGATTACAGCACAGCCTAGGACAGAGATTCCAAGATGGTTCTGTCCTCTTTTTCCAATTTCAGGTACTGTAACAAGTCAAATAACCCTATACTTAATAGTGTAAAATATAACATATGCTGTGTCCTGCACTATGGTTAATTCAGGAAACAGAATGAGGGATGATGAGGGACTAGAAAAAGCAAACAGACAGAAAATGAGAGAAAAAGTTGGGACCTGGTGGGCACCATATCCTAATGGAGTGCAAAGACAAAGAATCAGATCAGCATATTTATTATATAGGTTTTATCATAGAAAGGGATATTGTGGGAAAGTTTCTTCAAAGCAAGCAGAGCCAAGGTCATGAGTATTAGCAGCCTGATTATGATTATCAGGCTGCATCCATAATTTTCCACCCCCAAGCAGCTGGCATCTTAAACTCAGGGTTAAGAACTGAATAGCTCTGTGACTGCCACAGAACCCCCTATTGAACAGGGTGTCACCATAGCACCTGGGGTCTCTCAGTCGGCACCTTTACACCAAGAGTCCTCCAGAGGGGCCTTGTCTCTGTCACAGGACAGTTTCAAAACCCATAATTCAGTCACCACTTTTGACAAACAGAGGCAAAGAAGATCAAGCCCTCCAAGTACAAGGAAAGCACAACTTTCAATACCAGATCAATATGCTAAGAAAACAAAGATTTATCTCTGAAAAAGCTGAAGAGGAGGAAAGGAAAGATTTTGGGATGTGTCATCCACACAGTCTTCAGTGACTCTTCATGTTTAGATTGAATACCTCAATCAACTTGGCTCTACAAACCATCCAATAAGTTTTCTTCATCAGCCTTATCAGGGCTGCATGTTGGACCCATGTATACCATAAGAACTTTCCTTGCAAGAGCTCCTTAACAAATGGACAGTACAGAACAGCTATCTATAGAAACACTGTGGCACAAGAGATTTCTAGAAATGATTCATCTTCTGTGATAGACTTTGTATGCACTGATCGGAAGCTCACTATTTCACCCTATTCTCAGCCATTGCCCAGCACCTTTCTATTCTCTGATTCTATAAGTTTGACTGCTTTAGATACCTCATCTAAGTGAGATCAAATAGCATTTATCTTTCTGAGCCTGGCTGATTTTACTTATCATAATGACTTTCAGTTCATCTATTCTGTTTCATAGTTGCACATAATAGGATCCTCTTCTTTTTTGAGGCTGAATAACATTCCATTGAATGTTTATGTGTGTGTCTGGATCTGTGTGTGCACACACACATTTTATTTACCCCTTCACCCATATGTGGACATTTAGACTGCTTCCATTTCTTGGTTACTGTGAATATAGCTGCAATGAAGAGGGGGGTACATTATCTCTTCATAATTCCTACTTAAATTTTTTGGAATCGCTAATTCATAAGGTAGTTGTATTTTTAAATTTGTAGGACTTTCTCTACTGTTTTCCTTAGTGACTACACCACTTTACATTTTCACCAACAGTGCACAGGGGTTCTAACTTCTCCATATTCTCATTGACACTCATAGCTATCATTTCTATAAGAAAAGGTAATGACATTGATCTTGAAAATTCTCTGAACCTGACACTAAGAGTACAGAAACAAAAGTAAAAATAAAGTGGGACTGCATCAAAATGAAAGGTTTCTGCATGGTAAAGGGAAGAATTTACAGAGTGACAATGTAACCTATGGTTAGGAGAAAATACATTCAAACCATATATCCACTAAGGAATTAATAGCCAAAGCATATAAGGAACTACAACCAATAACAAAATAATTAAATAAAGAAATAAATGAACTGATGGAAAAATGAGCAATGGGTTTGTATAATAGACAAATTTCCAAAGAAGACATACAAAAGGCCAATGGGTATCTGAAAAAGTGTTCAACACCACTAATCACAAGGAAATGCACATGAAAACCACAATGAGCTTCATAGAAGAAGCAAAATGGTAAACAAATATGTGGAAAAATGTTCAACATATCTAGCAATTAGAGAAATGCAAATTAAAACTACACTGAGATTGCATCTCACTCCAGTCAGAATGGCAATTATCAAGAACACAAGTAACAAAAAAGGTTAGCAAGGATGTGCGGGTTCACTCATGCATTGTTTGTAGGACTGCAATTTAGTGCAACCACTCTAGAAAGCAGTATGGAGAGTCCTCAGAAAACACGTAAAGGAATCACCATTTGATCAAATAATCACAGTCTTTGGCATATACCCAAAGGATTTAAAATCAACATACTATAGTGACATAGTCACATCAATGTTTATAGAAGCTCAATTCACAATAGATAAGCTATGGAACCAAACTAGGTGCCCTACAACAGATGAATGGATAAAGAAAGTGTGATACACACACACACATACACACACATATACATACATATATATATATATATATATACACACACACACACAATGGAATATTACTCAAACATAAAGAAAAAATGAAATTATGGCATTTTCCAGTTAATGGATGGAACTGGAGACTATCATGTTAAGTGAAATAAGCCAGTTCCTAAAAACCAAAGGTCAAGTGTCTCTCTAATATGTGGATGTGGATGCTAACACACAATAAGTGAGCAGAGAAGAGTAGAAATTCATTAGATTAGACAAAGGGGAATGAAGAGAAGTGAGGGTGGAAATAGGAAAGACAGTATAATGAATTGGACATAACTTTCTTATGTTCATATATACATACACGACCAGTGAAACCCCACATTATATACTCCATAAGAATGAGATATTAATTAAAATTATACTCCATATATATACATATATGTATATGTATATATATATGTCAAAATATACTCTATTGTCATTTATATCTATAAAGAACAAATATTAAAACTGAGTGAAAAAAAAGAGATTCCAAATATTAAAAAAAAACCAAACACAATGAGAATCTTCACATACATGGGCCCTTCTCATCAATGGCTTGGAATGTGAGGTCCTCTTGGATAGCTTCTCCCTGTTACCTGGTTCCCATCCTCCTGTGGTCAGCTCCTTCTCTTATTCTAAATCTGAATTTGACATTCATAGAACTATAGGGGCTTTCCTTAACATTTTAGTCACTTGCTTTATTTTTATTCTTAATTTTGATTCTCTCATAACAGTCATTTAAGATACATTTTCTACTGATTTGCCTCATATCATGCTTATTAACCACTCCCAGAATATAAGATCTATGAGGACAGAGACTGTCTCTCATTTATTTTGTGTCAACAGTTCTGACATGATTTCTGATCCATCGTAGGGGCTAAATATATGACTGTTAAGACTAATTCAGAACTTTATAGCCCACACCAATAATGGGAAATTGGAATTTCTCCCTTCTGTTATTATTATTTCATGAGTGATGTGGTTTAATTGTTACTCAGTGTTGGTACACAGGTACATGGCAAGGCTTATTGTCTAGAACAGATGTTTAAGACTGTGGGTTTCCAAGCACATGGGTGCTCTCGAAGTACTGAAGCAATGACCATAGGAAAGTGTGGGACATGGCTTAACAGGTAAGGATAGCTGGATTTTGAGCCCCATCTCCAACAAAGTAGTGTCAGATGGCTGGTTTTGTATCTGTAGTTTCCATTGTTTAAAAAATACAATGAAAGTACTGCTACAAAAAAAATCTTAAAATACAAAAATCTAAACAAATTGAAGTAGATTATTAAAAAACTCTTTCATCTTCACATCCTCATATGCATGTTAATAAGTTGAAATACCTCTGAATAATCATCTTTGACAACAGCTTTGAACATATTAATAATTAAAAATTTTGACATGATATTAGTCAAACTACCCTGTAAGTTTTCATGCAAGCAAGTTTTAACATGCAAGCACAAATGCATATTATGCAGGGTTTGGTATAAAGTTTGTTAAAATTTTACTATTGCTGATTGCAGACCATACCGAAATTGAAAATAAATTTCCTTCTCTCACTCTTAGCTCTTCTAGCTGGTTACATGTGATGCTTCCACAGAGGTGGAGGATCCTATATTCTCTGCTGTATTTTATATGCCACTGGGAGACGAAGTGTGTATTTATATATCTGTAAACTTAAGAAGGATCTGATAATCCTGTTAGAGAAGACACCTTAAGAATACCAAAGGTTTTTAAACATGCCTCCTTCTCTAGTTACCATTCACCACTAAAACCTCTCTCTTCACTACCACCATGGCATCATTTGACTTAAAAGTGGCTTTTAGCTGTTCACCAAGTCAAAGTACTTTAGTTCCCCAGGCCATGTTGATTGCTACATTAAACTAGAGCATCGTGTTCTGGATCATAGCTTCACCTTTACTATACTACTTGAACAGGCCTGAGGTAGTTCTTATATTCTGGAGTTTAATGCTGCCCAGTGTCTAAGAACTGAAAGGCTCATAAAAGAAAGTTCAGAGCTGAAGATCAGAACAAAATATAGCTATAGGCCATGAACTCTGTTTCCCTAACTTTCAAACAGTGATCTTTAAAAACTCTTTAGTGCCATTGATGAATTCCATTCATGGATGATCAATCAAATTGTTATATATCAAGGTGTAAAAAGTTTAAAAAAAAAGTAAAGAAAATTTATTTTGAGGAAGATCAATGATGACTGCTTATTGTAAATGTTTTGAAGTTATCAGAAAAGCAGTGTTCATTTCAATAAAGAACAAAGCAGCAAATTAGGCCTTGGAAAGGTTAAAGAATGATGATCTGCAGAACATAATGGACCACATGACTAGGTCCAACTAAAGAACTATGGATAATGCAAGAAACATCAGGCACCATGGGGAGAAGATGAGGACTAAAATCAGGAAAACGTCTCACAATGGAAATGAATGAGGTGAGTACAAGAAGTTTGATTGAGAGATACCATTGATTGAGTGAGACAAGTAGGGACACATCAATAGGGCAGCCAGCATAATTGGAGGAACAGAATGTACTATAAAGGTAATAGAAAAGAAATCCTGGACTCTGTCAGAAATGTGCTAAATCACTCACTCTCCATTCCCATCTCATCAAAGCAGCAGATGGCAAAGAGCTAATGAAGCCAGAAAACATCAATATCTGCTGGAAAGAATTGTTGGTGAATGTCAAGAAGCTGCTAAAGATTCTGAGAATTTTCCACAAGATTTAATGTTTGGATGTAAATCATTAGTTATTTAACTATATCAAAGGGGCAGAGGAAAAAATTCTTTGCTTAAGGATGATAATACTAGAAGAGTAAAGAGCAATTCCTTTATTCATTATAAATATTTCAATAGGGAAAAAACCCTAAGATAGAAATCAATAGTCCAAGATCAGCCACTAATTATCTGTTTGGCCTTGAGCAAAATACTTAATATTTCTGGCGTCAGCATTCTTCTGTACAAAAGAAGGTGTCTAATGATTTTTAAACTGAGCTCTAAAGAACTGGCAGAGACGCAGGGAGCTTCTAAGGCACTGGAAAAGTCACTAGGGGAGAAGACAGAACACCCCCATCCATACTTCACAAAACCCGCACACCCGTCTATCAGGAAGAGTTCTTTATCAAGAGCTCTGCTTTTCTGTGGATAATATTTCCTTCAAAGAAGTGGTTCCATTGATGAAAACATTTGAAAAACAATGAACTTGATGGTCCATCATAAGTAATGGAGCATAGATTCAATAGGAAAAGTAAATTGTGCTCTGAACCTAAGACTGATCTTCTGTCATCTAAACACAGACCCTTTCGCTATCAGGAGAATGTGGCGAAAGAATTCAATTGGAATTTTCCCACTGTTATTACAATTAATTGAGCTATGTTCCTTATAATATAGTGACACTAAGAGTAAGCCATCCATTGCCAACTAGATCTCAACAATCACAGACAATTTTACTCCAAGAATATATTTTAAGTCTCTCCCTCTCCTTTTCCCTTCCCTCCATATTATACCCAGGACAAATGTCAACACTAACTATTTGTCCTTAGCCTGTCCTTTATTTTCCCAAATCATTGTCACTTCCTGGCCACTCTCCCAGTTTCAAGTTCCTAGTTTTAGCATTTTTTAAAAAGTGGAATTTTTTTTCCATTAATACCATTGTCACTTTGCTCAGAATCACCAAAAAGTATGCTTTCTCATTTTTACTGAAGCTCTTCAACTGAAGAGCACCTGTACCTGTCACTAATGCAGTTCTCCGAATGTTTGTAGATTTGGGCCTTGCTGAGTCGTGCCCTGATTGCACTTCCTAAACCCTTTGTGATTGAGAGGTACCATGTGATTAATCTCAGCTAATGACTTGTGAGCAGAAATAATTGAATGTCATGGTTAGTATAAAGTATCTATTTTCCAGTTTGAAGACTTCTAGAATTCTCTCCTGGAAAGAGAATTACAACCAAAAGACCTGAATAGAACAATTTTAGAGGAAAAAGATTATTTATTTGGGGGTGCACTGTTTCAAAGGTCTCAGTCTATAAATGGCCAAATCTATTCCTTGTGGCTCAAGAGGAGGCAGAACATCAGGACAGAAGAGTGTGACAGAGGAAAGTCTCTTAGGATATGGCGAGGAAGCAGAGAGAGACAGAAAGAAAGAGAGAGAGAGATCCCCACTTCAGGACAAA
Organism: Geosciurus inauris; assembly: GCA_004024805.1. Taxonomy (NCBI): domain Eukaryota; kingdom Metazoa; phylum Chordata; class Mammalia; order Rodentia; family Sciuridae; genus Geosciurus; species Geosciurus inauris. Next base: position 182,663 of record PVHX01000622.1, on the reverse strand, counting down.
AATATAAACCCCAAGGTCATGCCCTCAATGACTCATACCCTGTCAGCCTATAGTTACCATTTGGTTAATTCCTATCAGGGGATTAACACCTGATTAGGTTAAGTCTTTCTGAACCCAATCATTTTGCTTCTAAACTATCTTTCATTGTGTCACATGTGAGCTTTTAGAGGACACCTCACATCTAAACCATAACACGAGGTGGCCTTGGATGTCTACACTGGTAGCTTCTAGAACAGCTTGGTCTCTTGAGAAAATCCAATAAAACAAACAACCAGCTAACTTGGATGCAAATTCATGGATTTGCAGTGTGGATGAAAAATAAATCTTGGTTCTTTAAACTACTAAAGATTTGTGGATTGGAAACATTAATGTAGCAAAACCTGAGCTGACCTGAGAAAAGTTGTGTTATGAAGCTAAAAGAGGGTCATCCCTCAAATACACACATGCAGAATGTGGTCGTTTGCAATCAGAATTTCCTCATCTCCCTTGCATGCTGTTTCAGCTCATCTTGGATAAGACACAGAATTTCTGATCACCTTTTGGTAAAAACTCCAAGTCCCACGTGAGTCATTTAAAATATTATTCTCAAACCAGTCCAACATGGGTCATGAATTCCCTCCCTCCAAACTCTAGCTTACCTCTGGTGCGTCTTTGGGACTTGCAGAGGGGAGGTCTGTGCTGCAAGATGCAGAAGGCATTTGATCCTGAAGAAAAGAGATAGTGTTGCTTGCATTAGTGCACCTTCATATAATACAGCATCCATCAGAATTTAATGAAGAAATTGATGCCTTTAATTCAGTTTGAACCCCAAACCCAAGAAAAATCTTAAAAAGAGATGCCATGTTCCTCTTTTCTCCAAGTTTGCTTCCAACAAAGAAACCAACCCCACATCCTGTAGCCCCTGCTTACAGCACCGTGAACTTTCAAAAGCCCAGGGTGGTATGGATACTTCTCCTGGGCTCAGCAGAATGGCAATGTTTCAGATTGTCAGTTTTATCATTTTCCCCCTCATAGCTTTTCATCCCAGCTCTCATGTCTGACAGTTTTATTTCTATAACTCATTAAATATTCAATGATTCATAATAACAATTTTCCATGTAATTTTATTGTTCACATTCTGGCATCAACTTCTTGTACCAAATAACAAAAGTCTAAATACCCACTTGAAATAAGAACATTTCAGTTTCCATTTTCATTGCAGTAACATTGTCAAAAGGAGCGTGTTGTAAAAGATTTCCAAATATTACAGAGACTATCTCACTATTATAACTCTGTGCAAATGGGAATTAGGAAACAAAAAGCCAGGAAAGCAGGAAAAATTCAACCAATATCACACTAACTGGAGAGGAAGCTAAGAGAGTGTGAAATCAAAGAATAATCAATTTCCTAAAGGAATCAGGTGCTGCTGCATGTCACTGCAGATTATCTCAAGGGCATGAGAAAGGCAGAGAAGGCTGCAAAAGTTTGAGCAATAGGTATACTGAGTAGGAAGTCTGGATTTTTCTACTGGAGAAAACAATTTCTGCCTTGCACTTAACATTTGCAGTGAATTTCTAGATATTGACAGGATAGTGCCATCAGGGAGGGGAAAAAAAAGCAGTTGCATTTAACTTCCAATGGTGCTTGCTGCATGGGCACTTGACGACCTACATAGTGTCACCTATGACACATCCACAGGCAAGGCAGTTTATTAATTATGCCTTACTCAAATACTCAAATTCTTTTATTATGGTTTTCAGAAATCTTGCTCAGAAACTCAGATATTTCCTGTCGTTACCTTTCATGTAGCTTAGCATTTGTGGTCCAGTGTCCACATCATTGTCACCAGTAGGTGAATTCCCTCACTCTTCATGAAATGACAGGCAAACTAAGTGGACCAAGTGGATCAAGTTCAAGTTCATTTTCATGTTTTCACCTCAGTAGCTGTGGGGAGAAGTTTCATGCATAGGAGATGGACTCAGCTGTACCTCCAAGCTCAAGGGCTCCAATGAGACCCTCAAGATGCTACGCCCAAAGTGTGGCAGGTCATGGGTTGCTCTTATAACATGTGCCAGCATCCTAGATAAGCTCCTATGCCATGAACACAAGATTCCACCTCCACCTCCAGCTCCACCCCATCCTCTCTCCACATCCTTCTCTGTCCAAATTCACAAGTGGGCTTCTTCCCTCCAGGAGATAGTCCTACTACTTTGTTTGACATTGAATTCACTAAAAACTATTTCATTTGCTCCTATTGTCATCATGGGGAAATTCATGAGACTTTAAACTTGTAAAAGGGCCAAAGATGACACAAACATCTAAAATTCCAAACAAATTAGGTTAGGAAACTGAAGAATTTCTTTATTCACAATTTGAAAAGCTAGGAAATGTAATTTTAATTAGGGCAGAAACATGCTCAGATATGGAAAAGAAAGTCTGATAAAAATAAATAAGCCATTTATTAATATAATAAAATCTACTGCCAATATTTTGAGAAAACACTATTATGAAGACAGCAATCTAGTTACTAAGTGGGATTTCTTTCTCAGATGTGTTGAATCCCTTGAACTGCTACTACATTTTCAGACCTTTAATACAAATTATCATTGAACCTATTAAAGTGTCAATATCTTCTTTTTACTAACTGAATTTTTGTTTTCTTTAGATCCAGGGATCAAGCCCAGGGCTCTACATGCACTGGGCCAGCACACTATCACTGGGCTACATCCCCAGTCTGTACCTAACATTTTAAATCCATTTCATGTGTATAAATACTAGTTGAATATTCAGATGCATAAATATGAAGAAAAACAATATTTTTGATGAATATTCAATGAAAGACATAAACCTCAACTTACCATAGCCACATTTGGTTGTTCCCCAATGACCATGGGCAGTGTGAGTTCCTATTTACCAGAGCTTCTCTGTGTCCCTGATTCAGGTCACTTGTTATCCACTGGAAATTCCTCCATCATCTATTTCCTACAATGGATTTCATGCAACATAGCTATGCTGTCTAATATGGTATTCACAAGCCACATGTGGCAATTTAAACCTAAGTGAAATTAATTTAAATTCTGTGCAATTAAAAATCCAGGTCTTCAGTCATATTAGCCACATGTCAAGTGTTCAATTGCCACATGTTCCTAATGGCTGCCAGATTAGACAGAGCAGACATAGGGCATTTCCACTATTGGAGAAAGTGCTTTGGGACAGTACCTCATCACAGCTTTGTCTATATATTTTGAATGATAAAACTTCAATATGGAAAAGAAAATTGGACTCAATGCTATATGTTTCTGTTTTTAATGAGAAAAATACCTTAGAGGAACAACTTAGAGAAGGAAAAGTTCATTTTGGCTCATGGTTTCAGAGGTTCACTCCTTGGTCTGCCAACCTCATTGCTTTGGGTTCAAAGTGAGACAGAAAATCATGGCAGAAGGGCATGGTGGAGGAGTAGGGGCCAGAGAGAAGGTGAATCCTTCAAGGGCACAGCCTTAGTGACCCACTTGACTGCCATGCGTCCCCCACCCTGGCCGCCTACAGATAACCACTTAGTCCATTTGAATAAGGATAGATTGATTACCTTACAGGTTTCATAATCTAATTATTTCACCTATGTGTATTCCTCCATTAGCATAAGACCTTTGCGGGGGGAACCTCATATCCAAACCATAGCATTAAGTTTCAGTCAATATAGGTTAAAATAACACCTAAAGGCCTCTTTCATATATGTTGGAATTTCAAGCTATTGTCCAGCTGCTAACTCAGTAATAGGAACTGTCAGCCTCCTCCTCTAACAGATACTAATTTAGTTTCGGAAGAGAGCCAAACAATAATAGTAATTGTAATAGTAATAGCGATGATAATTATAGTTAATGTTATGCAAATTGCTGGAAAACTGTTGCTATAAAAAGACTAACTTCATAATGCTACAAATATATTTCAACTAAGGGCTTCTGCAAAATTGCAGACCGCTTTAATATCTCTTCTGCATCTGTCCTTTCTATTCTACTCTCTACAAGAGGAGCCTCTTACCTTTAGTTTCTTTCCTCTTCCATGCCATAAACATTTAGAAAATGGATGCACTTAAAACTGATGGTAAGAATAGCTAACATTCATTGAACATGTACTAAATACTAGATACCACCATAAGTGCTTGGCATGTGTTGATCCATTTAATTCTCCCAACAACCCTGTGACAGTGATATTGTTATTAACTCCAAATTTGCAAATAAGAAATAAGATATTTAGAAAGGATAAGCAATGTGCTTATTATTACACAACCAGGGAGAAACAGACTGAGACCTGAACTTAGGGTAGGGTAGGATATAACACACCATTTTAATCATTACCTCTTATTCCAGATGCCTGAATTCGAAACTCACAAGGATTTTGAGATTTGAAAGAAAATGCACATACTCATAAATCAAATTCAGTTATTAAACAGCTTTATGCATCTTGTGTTCGAAAGTTGCCACCTTAGTTTAGGCTGCTATAACAAAGTACCACACACTGAGTAGCATATAAACAGCAGAAATTAATTTCTGCACTTCAGGAGGCTGAAGATCAAGATCTGGTTAGGAGCCACTTGTGGGTGGCAGTCTTCCAACTCCTCACTGTTTTCCATGGCAGAAGGAAAATGAGGGGATATCAGGAGTCCTTTTTGTTGAAAGGTTAATCTCTTTGATGAGGGCTCCACCCTCTTGGCCTCATCACTTCCAAGGTCCCTCCTCCAAATATCAGAACATCAGGGATTGTGCTTTTTACATATGAATTTGGGTAGAGGATGCAAATATTCAGTTCACTGGAGGAATGATCCATATGTTCCTTTCCTCCTACCATAGTTTGACATTTACATACCAACTCCTGTTTAGGTCCTATCTTCCTTCATGCTTCTGGAAACCTGATGCTGTACTCTTAAGGATTCCATTCTGTGACTCACAAAACAAATGGAAATACGCCCTGTTCTTGCTCATGTGACTCTTTTGCTTTTAGATAACTCTTCCAAATGTCTTTGGGTAGAGACAAGTGCCCACCAAATATTTCTACTTCGCTTCTTTAGCAAAGGGTTCTGAGAAGAGAATGTGTTTTCAGAAACTATTGTCTCTACCACCCAGTACCCCTGTAGCCATCAGGAAGAGCTCTTGCTGGTACAACTCAAATGGACCTGATGTCTATGCCTTTAGTTCAGGCGCTGAAGAGCAATTTGCCTTATTACATTCCTTTACTGATTTGTTGAAGATAACCATAGCAACGCTGAAAGCTACTTATTAAAGATGGCGGGAGCAGAAGATGAAAGAACACTGTATCCCTGGATAACTTCCTGAAGAAGAGTTACTTACACTCTAACAATCAACCTTCAATTTTCAACTTCAGTTGAGGGGATTGAAACAATTTACTGGAAACTCCTGGGATTTGAGTGCAAGCATATCTAGCATTACTTTAATAAACAAAATTATACCAGGATGAATGTTGTCATCAGAGAAAGTCCAAGGCACATGGCATTAATGGTAAGGCCAGATGGCAAAGCATCTGATACTGGAGTCAGGGAAGTTGTAGGCTCAAGTTATGCAGTGGCAAAACATTTAGAAAAATCATTTACCTCAAAACTAGGAATACAGACCACTACGAGTATAGCAGCTGGAAATAGCCAAATTTTTTGTGTATTAGCTTTTGTTTTTTATGCATAAGTATTACCAAAATAATAATGATAATAGTAATAGTAGTAGTACTAGTAATAGTAGTAGTAGTAGTAATATCTCTGGCAAGACCTGGCTAGTGTTCACAAAAAGATCAAAAGCAACCCAGTCCATAAAACCAGGGCCTGACAAGTTTGGAAATTTTGAATAGTCCTGGATCCAAGATACTAAGAAATATGACAAAATATTTAAAGAAACAGATACACAGGAAGTCTTCTCGGATGAATAAAAATACTGGATCCTGACTAAGATTGTGTCTTCCCATGTCCTGCTCCAGAGGATCTCAAGAAATATCACAGCTCCAAAAAGGCAAAGAAATAAGCAAGGTGTTAGAATCACAGGTATCCTGGAACATGATACTGAGTAGAAGAAAATGGATCAGAAGTTTCCTAAAATTTGGAGGGAATCATATTGTTGAAGAAATCACAAATTCAGAATCAAATGTCTTTGGCAAGTCCCATGTCTCAAACTGCCTGTCCAGAAAGCAGGCTGCAGGTAGACACTACATCCCCCATTCTGTAGATGAAAGGACTGAGAACTCCAAAGGTGACCATTTTTCCTAATAAAATGGTGACAGGTATGTGAGCTGTAGGACTGTAGGAGAGTCCATTCACAAAGCCAACAGTCTTCAAAACCTTCAGACACAGAGAATCACATGTGGAACACATTAACTATAAACTAGAAAAATGTCTGACAAATATACAATCCAGTCGGGATTTAGAATGAGGATCACCATTGGAAAAAAAACTCTCCGGATGATACAAGTTCCACATGTAAAGAGCCTGGGTACCATTCTGAACAATGGAACATAAGGTAGCTCATACTAAAATATTAAAAAGTTACAATTAAATTTATGACTAATATGAAAATAAGATAGGAGGTATCTTCTACTCAGAGAAAGCTTTATTTCTTGAGTCTTTAACCATTTGCTATCAGTAACAGCATAATAAGAAGAGTGTAAGCATATTAACTAACAACTAACAAGGAGGTTTTCAAAAAGTGCCAAGTGACTTTCATACAGAATCTATCCATCAGAAGGCCTCTCTAAAGGAGAGGAGGAAAATTGTTCTAACTTTAAAGATGAACTATATCACTTTGTAGATTTCAGTCAAATGAAGCATTAAAATAGCATAGACTGAACATAAAGCCAGATGAGGTATTATTTAGAAATGCCCTTCTGAATTATACTTATTCAGTGTGAAAAATGGGATCTATTTCCTAATAGACTATGTGCTACTGAAGATAAGGAAGATGTTGTTTGAAGTTTGTAAGAAATAAATTTTGTCATGATAATGAAGGAGTACTGTACGCCTATCAAAATGGCTTAGTAATCACGGAATGAAGATAAAAAGAAATTTGATTATCCTAATTAATGATGATACTACAAAGGTGTCTGGAGAGCAGCATGGTGCATGTGCAAGATTCATAAATACTATTTGGTTATTTGCAAAACTGCTGCTGATTGTGCTGAAATATTAGAGGATGTGTTGATACTTTTTCAATTTCAGATGAGTTACCATTTTGGTAGATAACTGGCTTCCAGAGGGAGAGGGAGCCGGTGGACTGCAGGCAGCAGAATTGTTCCTGCTGCCTTCTCCTGTACAGCTGTATTGTGAGCACAGACAATGAACGTCTGTGAAGGAAGGTGGTTTGAGATAAAACACGTTAACACCGGGACCCTAACATGATATCATGTGTTAAGGGCTGTGTCCTTAAAGCCTTCTATGAAATCTAATCTTTATGCCAAAAAAAGAAAATACTGTAGATTTTAAAATCCACTTGAGACAATATGGGAGTAGAGTATATTTTCTCATACATTAGAAATTGTCATGGTAAAGCAAACCAACAGGGAGGATAAAGAAATAACTGTCTGTAAAAGAGCAGGTAGCATTTTTAATTTTTGCTGTTTTGCCAGAGTGTGGGTGTTAACAGGCACCACAGGTCAGTGGAGGTTTCACAAAGCCATAGGAACTGGTCTTACAGGTTGAGTTCCCTGAGATGGAATTTGGCCTGCGGTGTGTTCACTGGGGTGTGCTCTGTAGGGCTGCTGGGTCACCACTTCAGAAGGGAAATGGGAAGAGAGCAAGCCTGGGTAGTGAGTGGAAGGAGTTATATCTCAACTGCAGCCTCAGCAGAGCTTTCAAGGACACTGCAGCTGGGTGGCCTGTCACCCTTGTATTGGCAAGCCCTCAATGCAGAATGTCCAAGAAAACTGGCTTTCCGTATCCAACCCATTCCTATAAGAAGCCAACATCTGAACCTCATTTCTGGCGGCAGTCTCTGCATCTGGGAAGATAAAGCCTCAGCATCCTCTACAACTAGCAGCTATGAAGTGATACATCTAAAAGGCCATTTTCAGCTGTGTGGTCCACAAGAGGTGGAAACTGACTTTTCAAAAAACAGAAAGTGCTGCATAAAATCCATAACTTAAAAATATTTTTATTGCACCCCATATTTGGCAAGGCCACATGAGAATTCTGTAGAGGTCAACATTGTGCAAAAGCAGGAAGATAAAGATGAGTAAAGCTCTGAAGCTGGCTTTTACCCCAAAGCCATCTTTTAAATCCGAGTGAACTTAACCTTTGCTTTTATTTTTTTATTTTTATAAAGTTCTGAGAGATACTAGAAACAGGAGATAAAGACTGAAATTCCCCCCTGGTGGGAAATTGGATGGATCCTTTATGCTACAGGATTTCCAATAGCCATGTCTAAGGATCATGGTAAACTAACAGTTAACAGAATCTGGAAAGAAAACTGAAAGAAAATTATCTAACCATATTTCACCATTAGGCCAAGGGAAACTATTCCACCCTGAAAACTCTTCTCCTGGCAGATCCTCATCTGGACATGCATCCTACCTTCCTAGAACCTGGGTGGTCCATACAGAACGTTACCAAGGAATTTTATTGAAACCCCAGGCAGTAGTGTGCCCAGTGAATTTGCAGAGTCAAAGGCAAATTTTTTCTTTAAGATCCCACAACAATTCCTCACAGACAAGCTTTTGTGAAATATAAGTTCACAGCTCATAATCACAATAATCAAATGAAAACTGCACTATGAACAAGAGCCAGTAGAAAAAATAATAAGCAAGATCAAAGCCAATAAACCTTCCAATATTATATTAATCAGGCCAGGATGTAAAATAGCATAAAATTTTTATCAAAAGAAGTTTAAGGTGAGAAAGGCCAAGGAAAGAAATCATCTAAGAGATTTGAAAAAAAATTAAGCTATGGAATAGAATATATATAAAGTGAAAATATAATCTGTTAAAAAAACAGTGAATACATTTAACTACAGATTAAGCATATTTGAAGAGAAAATCACTACAAGAAAATGTTAAAGACATTATCTAAAATCCAGCACAGAAAGGTAAACTTTTGAAAATACTAAAGAGAAACTAAAGGGCAAAGATTAAAGTCTGAGTGGAATAATCATGTATGGAATTGGGGTGCTAAATGAGAGACAAAATAGAGGAAATAAAACATAAAACACCAATATCTGGGGGTATATGGGTATATGAACTGATTAAAAATACATTTTTCAAATTCAAGAATCACAAAGAACCTCAACTAAGAGATGCCAAATAATAATAATAATAATAATAGTAGTAGTAGTAGTAGTAGTAGTAATCCAACACATCATAGACAAACTAAAGAATACCAAAACAGAAGTATCATAAAAGCAGGTAGGCGGTGAGATATCTACAAATAAAATACATTAGGATTGGCTATGACTTTCAAAACCAATGGAAGCCCGGACCCAGTGAGTCTGGTCAATACATTGAGACAAAAATCAATGTCAATTTAGATAATACATCCAGAGAAAATGTGTTTCAACAGTGAGAGCAAATAAGGGGTTCTTGGAAAATAAAGCAGAGTGTTTTTGCCATTGCCAGATCCTAAGTAAGAGAGTTTCTAAAATAGATGTTTCTGGAAGTAGGAAAAAGGAAATCACAGACACTCAGTGTGGGGAGCAGGAAGTATTGAGGAGCAAAGAGTGTGATAGCGTGGAACACTGGGACATTGGGTATGTGCTTTTTAAGTTGGTAACATTCTCTGGAATAGAAAAAAAATTCCCTACTAATAATTTCCTAGTTTGGAAGATTTGTGGATAATAGAAGTGTTTTTCATTTTCTTATATCAAATTCTAAATTCAAATATGTCTATGAAATGAATAAAATGGAACTAAAAAAGTGTTAATCATCCAAGTAATATAGGAAAATGATGAGGAAAAACTTTGTATAAAAACTCAGCTGAAATGCAGAAAGAATTAGAGAAAAACAACTTGGGAAGTACTGAGGCACATACGTCATAAAAATGAGAAGGCGAAGCCTGCGCCTCGGTGGTAGGGCAGGGCTCATGCCAGCTGGCAGCAAAGAGACCACGGAAGCATGAGGATGGAGAAGGTGGGCAGTTGCAGCCTTGAGCAGGCAGCCCCAGGGATCTAGCAGGTTGTGGCCACTTGCCTCTGAAACTTCAAAGCTGAAGCCTTTTCGAAGGTTGGAAGAGCTCTCAGAAGTTAGGTTTCAATTCCTCATAGCATCTAACAGTTTTTGACTTCTATGCTTCTAACTTAGCCTAGCAACAGAAAAATCTAGAAGTGACAAGACAAATATCCTTAATTATATGAAATTTGAGATATATGATGTTTTTGACCCACCAGAACAGTAATTCCATGTGGTTCACTTAATATAAATAGAAGTAGACAGGTCCAATATCATGAACTATGAAACACTCATTTTCCTATAAATAGTAATAGTGGGTACAGAATGTACTTATACATTCAATATATATTTAAAATTAATTTACATCTACCAAGTAGTTAACAAAATAATCTGGAAAAATTATATAAATAATTTTTAAAGAGGCACATTTGAGTAAGAACATTTCCAGTATAAAATGTTGGTTTGTAAGCATTTGAAAACAAAAGGAAAAAAGAATTAATTAATTATTAGACAATTTCTTGCAGATGTTATTCTGACATAATTTTGACCTCAAAATTCAGATTTCAGGGATATCATTAGAAAATTTGCAATAAAAATATGAAGAAATGTAATGCCACACTACTACATCTATGGATGGATGGATGAATGCATCTTATATTCATAAGTTTCTGGACTAAAAAAACACATATTTAATATAATTAAGTGTGGTAAATTGTGTAAAGTGATATAAACAAGAACAAGACATGTCAGAGAACAGGTCAACAAATTAGGGCAATGGCAGGCTTCGTGGAGGTGGGCTTTGGGGTACTACTTATAGGAAAGAATATGCTTTGGCTTGAAACAGTTCCATTAGTTCTTTAAAGGTATCCTGGCCACAAGGCTCCACAAGGGCACAAAGCATCGACTAGTTTTACTCCTCCCTCTGACTCGCTGCACTTCTTGAACTGTGTGAGAGCTTGCGCAACTTTTCATAAACAATAGGGTGACAAAACAAACCATTAACCAGCTGAGACATCATTTATAGACACATGTGACCCCTAATCAGTTATGACTTGCCCAGAGTCATAGGGAAACCAACAGACTGGACACCCCTGAGTGCCAGCTGGAACTAACATATTATAGGTCAATAAGCCTGTGTGTGAGTGCAGCGCCCCCCACTAGACAAACCCTCTACCCCTGAGCTACATACACCCTCAGCCCATTTATTTTTACTGTATTCACTTATAATCTTCCTAATCACTAGTTTTGTGGTTTAAAGATTGCAAACATTAGGCAATTTCCTTTTATTCATTTTTTGATCTTGCTATGTGGTCTCAGTGGCTTACATTTCTCCCATTGGCTCCCATGAGTTAGATGGCATCTTACATTCTGTGTGAACAAGTAGCCCTGAGGTATTCCCTAGCTCCAGGACAATGGGCATCTCCCTGACTCACAGACTCCATGCAAAAGAAAAGCCTCTTTCTCTGTATGTCTCATCAACATATGTGCGATAGCTGGTGTGAACTCTGATCCATATGTGAGTTGAATAAATAGATGAGGTTATCCCAAGGGACATGCCTATTTAGGGACATGTGATTATGTCAGTTCATTTTTAAAATGCCTATAAAACATAGCTCAGAAGAGAATAATGAAAAATAAAGTAACAAAAAGGCTGCTACATAAGTGAAAGTCAAGACTGAAATAGAAGGATCATAGGGTTGAAATCTGCACAACCATAAAAAAGTAGGCGAATATTGTAAAGGCAGCCTCTGTCTCTCAAAGTTACAAAATTATGGGAAATTCTCATAAGAAGCTACAGGAAGCAGAATACAAAGAGGAAGGAAAAAGCTAACAAAAGAAACATGATAGCTAAAATAGAAATATTTGTATTTCTTAATAATTTGATTATGCTTAGGGACATTACCCAGGGTGAATCATTCAGGGATTTTGAGATGTTTGGGGGTGGTATCTGGTAAAGTCAATATGTTCTTGCTTAGGACCCCCAGAAAGCAAAAGACATTTGGAGGTAATTCAAGAAGAGCTAATAGGCTAAGAGGTTAAGAAACGAGAGCAGACAGAAGGTCCTTCTCCACAAAATCTTTAATGCAAAAATGCCTCAGAGTAGTTACCATATGCACAAAGCAAACTGAGATAATTAATCTAAAGGTAATCATTAGAACTCTGTAAAATTTAAACAATTCTTAGCAATTTTGAGGTTTGATATCACCAAATACTAAACTAGTAAATTTTAGCTTATTAAATATTATACTAACACTAATTTAGTCCATTAAAGTAATTCCAAATTTAATGTTTATCAACCCTAAAAATTTGCATGTTACAATAGATGAGTCAGATATGTCAATGCTGCATAGAATATTTTTACTCTGTTTTACTGTAGAGCAAATTATTTCTATTGGAGAATTTTAATCAACTCCTTTTTTGGCAACATAAGATTAGAGAAAGAAGAAAATAGTCCCCAAATTCTAATAAATTTAAAGTTCAATCCAATCTCTCAAGCAGTATTAGTTGTCTCTATACAACACTCCAAACATTTATTTCCCTAACTTCTTTTTGAAAATCTGCAGTGACAAAGAAAATCCACCAATTTGTTGAATGCTTATTATTTGTTGGATAACTATATTCTTGAGAAAGTTCTTTTTAATTTGAACCATAATCTACTTTTCATAATGTTCACCATGTCATAGTGCTTCCTGCCATAGCCTCAAACAATAGATGGCATCTCTTGCATAAATCACATTTCACATATTTGCCTATTTATGTTCAAAACTCTGTGTTTGGCAATTATTCACTTAAGTCAATTGTTTTGAAAAGTAATTTACATACATTAAAATTTGCACATTTTGGTGGGCACTTTTATGAGCTTTGATAAATGTATAAGTCAAGTAACTACCACTACAATAAAGATGTAGAGGAGGTCATCCCACCAAGGTCCATAGTTCCTGCGTAGCCAATCTTTTCCTTTCCTCCACCAAGGCTCTTGTAAGCATGAATTTCTCTTCTGATTATACTTTTGCAATTTTCATAATGCTATATAAATGAAATCATACTCTACACGAATATTTATTTTTTAAAATCATTTCAAATAAATGGTCAACTTATAGAGGCATAGTTAACATAAAGTTAATTACACACTGATAAGTGTGCAATTTTAAGATAGGCCAATGTGTGCCATAATGTAACCAAGATATAAATATGGCTCCATCCACCCCGAACTTTCCTCCACCCTGACTCTTTGTGATCAGTCCCTCCTCCTAAACTAACCATTGATAACAAATGATTTTTTTCTCTTCCTACAGTTTTGTCTTTTCCAAATGTTCTATAAGTGGAATCATGTGTGATTTAACACATGCTTCAGACACACACTTTCATGGTCACAACTAATCTGTCTCTTCATGGTAGTGTCCTAATGTATACATGTACAACAGATTGTTTAGCCATTGGTAGTACCAGGCAGCTGGGTTGTTTACAGTTGTGTTTATAAATAGAACTACTATAAGCATGTGTATGTAGGTTGTATGTAAACATATTTTTATTAATTTTAGATAAATATTTAAGTGTTATGGTGAAAGTATGGTTAATTACACAAGAAATCCCAAACTACCTTTCGGAAAGAGCATTCTGTCTGGTACTTCCATCAGCAATGTATGTGCATCCAGTTGCTCTAAATCCTCACCAGCATTTAGCAGAGTCAGTTTTTTGTTTTCTTTTTGGCCATTCCAGTGTGATTTTAGTGCTGTCTCACCATGGTTATAATTTACATTTCTCTAATGAATGTTTATGATGATCATATTTTCACAAACTTATTTGCTATGTTTATATCACTTTTGGTAAAATATTTCTTCAAATCTCATGCTCATTCTTACAGGATCATTTATTTTCTTACTACTGAGTTTTACAGTACTTCATATTCAGAATATATTTTGAATATGATCCCTTCATTAGGTAAGTGCTTTTCAAATGTTATTTCTCAGCATAGACTGAATGTTTGCTCTTATTGAAAGTGAAAATGTTCTTAATTTCAATAAATACGATTTCCTAATAATATTCTTTTATAGATCATGCTTTTATATCATACCTAAGAAATCTTTACCTAATCTACAGTCCAAAATACCTTTTTCGTGAATTTTATTCAAGTTATGTTTATATATTTTTGTTTTCATTATGTCTTGGACCACTTTGATTAAATATTATATCTGATAAGAGGTGGATTATGATGGTTGATTTTATGTGACAACTTAATAGAACTATAGAGTGTGCAGATACTTGGTCAAACATTTTTCTGGGTGTTAATGGGAAAAGTAGGCTGACTGCGCTCCATCATAATGTGGGTAGGCCTTATGCCATCAGTTGAGGGCCATAGTGGAACAAAAGACTGACCGTCCGTCTCAGTACTATGAAATTCTCTGTCAGACTGTGTTGGGACTTCATCTATACCACCCACTCTCCTGGGTTCTCAAGCCCATTAGTCCACACTGCAGATTTAGTATTGCTGGCCCCCCATATCCCCCATAATCACATGAGATTATTCATTACAAAAATTCTCTTTGTATATACATATAAACATTCTATTAGTTCTTTTTTTTTTTTTTTTTTTTTTTGGAACACCCTGAGTAATACAATAGGGAAAATTAATTGCTGTTTGTTGTGGTATGTAAATGTCCAGCATGTGAATGTTTACTTGTCCTGTGCCATTTGTTGTGAAGGATATATTTTTTTAATGTTGGTTCATGTTTCAGAAATCAACTAACCCTAAATGTGTGTGTCTGTTTACAGCTTGGCTATTTTTAGCATGGATCTATATGTCCTTCTATGAATTCCACACTAACTTGATTAATGTTGTCATTTTAGTAAGTTATAAAATTATGGTGTTAAGTCATCGGATAGTGTTTTCTTTGAAATTATTTTTACGATTATAGTTCTTTTACCTAACTGTATAAGTTATCAAAATAGATTGTCAATTTCAATGAAAACTTTCATAGGGATTTTATTATTGGAATCATATTTAATTTGTTGATTGATTTCAGCCAAATTTTCATTGTACTATAACTGTGTTTAGATCTTCTTAATTCATTTCTTTAAGGTTTTTCTACTTTTATAAATCAATCCTGCATATATTTGTGAGATTTATTACAAAAAATTAAAAAATTAAATGCTTGTATTGTAAATGGCATTTTGTTTCAATTTGAATTCCAAATTATTCCTAATGTATAGAAACTCAATTAAACTTTAGTTGACTTTGTATTATGTTGCCATACAAAATTCAACTATTATTTCTAAAAGCATTTTTACCGATTCTTCAGGAGCATAGAAAATCATGTTGTCTCCAAAATTAAACACCTTTTTAATTTCTCCTTTCCAATATTTATTGATTTTATTTGATTTGGTTGTCTTATTTCACTGGCTAGGGCCTCCAACACAAACAGAGATGATGAAAAGAGACATTCTTGTTTTTTTTCTAAATCTTAGCAGATAAGAGCAAGAATGAGCTCATTTATCAGGTATGATGTAAAATAAGCTCAACTGAAGACATCCTTTCTTGTGATAAAAAAGCTATTGGCTTACTGGGTGTTTCTATCACAAATAAATGTTGAATTTTCTCAAATGCTTTCTTGGTACCAATTCAGATAATTATATGATCATTTTTCCTTAGTCCACTGATATGACTAAAGATATACATATTGGTTGATTTTCAGATGTTTCAACAGACTTGCATTCCATGATAAATCACATTTGGTCACAAAGTATTATTCTTTTTTACATATTGCTGCTAAAATGTTATCATATTTTAATAAATGTCATTTATATTTATGCATCAAGTAATTTTATTTTTTACAATTTTCCATTTAGTTTTGCAAATATAATCCTAGATCATAAGATAAATAGGAAAATATTCCCTCTCATTTTAAAAAAGCTCAAATACATTTCATAAAATGCTTTGTGTAATCATATATAATACATATGAACCCGCAGTTTTCTTTGTTATAAATTCTAAAGCCTGATTAAATATATTTAGTAGTGTATTATTTAAATAATCTTTTTCTCTTTGATATAACTTCCATAATAAGTGTCTTTCAGGGAACTTAGCTATTTCTTCTAAATTGTCAGACATATGGTTCATGTAATAGCATCAACTGATCATTTTACTGTCTCTAAATTCTTTAAGTAATGTCCTTTCTTTCATTCACAATATTTGTAATTCATGCATTATTTTATTTTTTCTATGTCTGAATAGAAGTTGGACAATATTATTTATCATTTATAAGTAACTTTTTTGATTTTTACTGATTTCCTCTTTTATTACTCCATAGTTTTATGGATTATAACATCTTTCTAAATTCACTCTATTTTCTTTAATTTTCTTTCCTATTTGTTTTCTAGTTTCTTGAGGTGATTGTCTAGGCCAATGAGTTGAGTTTCCTTTGTACTATAAGTACTTAGTGCTAATCCTTCTCCTACTATGTACTTTGTTCAATTTGAAATGTTTTCCGAATTCTCATATGACCTCTGACACATGTGTTATTTAGGAATATGTTAATTAATTCACAAATATTTGGTAATTTTTATATATTTTACTGTGTAATGTTTTTAAACTCATATATATGTGTGTGTATTTTTATACACACACATATGTGTTTATATATTTCTTTAGACAACTTTTGTATAAAAGACAAGATTTAACTATTTTAGGCTTTGCCGTGAGTAGTAGGTTGAACAGTAATCCCCCAAAGTATGCTAGGTTCCAATCTCTGGGACCTGTAGCTGTGACCATAGTTGAGTAAAGTGTCATTGTAGCTGTAACTAGCCTAATGATCTAAAGATGACATAATCCTGGGTTTAGACTGGGCCCTAAATACGAGAACAGATGCCCTCACGAAAGAAAGGCAGAGGGATATCTGAAAGACAGACTCACACAAAGTAAGGCCAGATCAAGATGGTAGACTGAAACATTATGGCTGCACACTAAGGAACATCTGGAGCCACCAGTTGCTGGAAGAGGCAAGGAAGGACTCACCTTCACAGATTCTGGAAGGAGCAGGGCTCTGCCAACAGCTGGATTTCAGATTTCTGGCCTCTAGAACTATGAGAATAAATGGTTGTTGCTTTCAGCCACAAGCATGTGGTAACTTACAGCAGCCCCCAGGAAATGGAAGCCCCTTGCCGCAGATGGTCTCCACTGGGGCAGCCGCTACTTCTCATTCTTACTGTTCTCCCTCTTCATCTTCATCTCCACCTTCATCAACATCTTTTTCTTCTATTTTTTTCTTCTCCAACTCTAAAGTATAAAGCAAATTAACAAATAATTTTTTTATTTGGAGCTTTGTATGCTACTTTGTATGTAGGTTGTAGCCTGGGATTTGGTCTCTAGGTCATGATTTGATATATTCTTTCAGTAATCATTTGGATAAGTTATAAAGAAGTGTGCTGTTTATGTATTTTTTGTTACTCTTCACATTTTTAGAGCTTTAACTTTCATTGTATTAGCTCAGTTTATCTTAGGTATGATGTTCCTTCTGTCTGTACAACTCCCTTTAACTTTGCATGTGGCCCTGGTATGTTCCAATGAATTCTCTCAGATTTTCTTCATCTCAGATTTATTTCATCATCATATTTGTAAAAGACTTTTAAAGCTATAGAATTTCAGCTTGATAGTTTCTTTTGTGGTCCTTTAATGATTTTATTCCATTGTCTTCTAGACTATGTAACTTGTGGGGAGAAGCCTGTCATAATTCTTATATCTGAAATCTTACATTTGTTAATCTCATGTTTCAATTATATGTAAAATAGGGTCTTTTTTTTTTTGAAAGGGAGGCATGTCTGGCTGCTTCCTAGAAGTTGTCTTTATCCCAACTTTTCAATAGTTTGAATGTCATGCATACATGTGTATGTGAATGTTGTGTTTATTTTGCTTTGTCCAAATTTCTTTTCTTTTCTTTGCTTTTTTTGGTACTGGAGATTGAAGTCAGGGGCACTTGACCACTGAGCCACAACCCCAGCCCTATTTTGTGTTTTATGTAGAGACAGGGTCTCACTGAGTTGTTTAGCACCTCACCGTTGCTGAGGCTGGCTTTGAACTCACAGTTCTCCTGTCTCAGCCTCCCAAAGTGCTGGAATAACAGACATGTGCCACTATACCCAGCTGGCCAGATTTCTTAATGTCTTCAATTCATTTTGGAAAATCAAGGGCCATTGACAGTCAAATACAGCTTGTGCTCCATTTTCTCATTTTTATTCTTTTTCCATTTGAATATTTCATGTCTACTTTAATTCACTTTATACTACATCACAGTCCTGGAATGCTTAGTTCATCCTCTGACTCTTTTATGTTTTGCTTTTTTGCAGTTCAGATAATCTTTATTGGCCTATCTTCAAGTTCGTCTGTTTCTTTTCTTTCTTTTTTGCTTTTACTGATGAGTTCATTGAAAGAATTCTTTACCTTGCACACGTGTTTTTCACCTTTTTTTTCACTGAATTTGTGCTTAAATTCTCCATTATGTAATGAAATCTTCCAAATGTGCATGTTGTTCACCATTTTCACCTAAAGACTTTGACATATTGGTTATTTTGTTTAATCCCAATAAACTTGTTGCAATAATTAAGTCCAAATTTTGTGGATTTTTCTCCCTTTTTTGTTTCTTCAGTCTATGTTATAATTTTGTTTTGCATACTTTACATCATATGTAGCTCAATAGAATCTGAGTTTTTACTTGTGATCCATGTGCTTGAAAATAGCTATACTTCCTATTCTGTGACGTCATTACTATGAGGTGAACTGCTCTAAGTTGCAGTTGGGCTTGGGTTTTCTTATTACCATAGTTATTTCCAGTGAGCCACCAATTTCAAATTTCTATCATTATGATTTGTACTTCAGTGCCAATTCTGGGATACAAGGCAAATTTTTCTTTTCTTTTTTAATTGGAAAAATATTTTATTTAAATATAATACCTAGTGCAGATCCAGATGGAATTTACTGATTCTTATTGTTGTTTGTTCCACTTTTGCTTTCAGCTCTCCTCTACATGGCTATTTTATCACAACTCTACCTCATTGCTCCGTCTCTAGCAGTAGAATGCCTTGTGGATTAGTGCTTGTGCAGCTGGCATGGGTGGCAGTCCTGTTCTCTGCTTTCCTTGTACAATTCTCTTCTTAATCAGGCTGTGAATGTGGCTCCCATACATGAACCCTTCTCAGTGCTTTTGCCCACCTCATCATGATAGCCCAACAGTGCATGGTGCCTGTGCTGAGCGTTTACTGAGAAAGCTCTCCCCCATGTGGTACCTCACCTTTCATGATATTTGTGTTTATTTATTTTCTGTCACAAGAACAACCTCTGAGATAAGCAACTTAACAAAGGGAAAGATTTATTTGGGTTCACATTTTTGGAGGTTTCAGTCCATTACTGATTGTGCCTGCTGCTCTAGGTGCATGGCAGCTCAGTATATCATGGCGAGAATATATGGTGGAGGAGACCCACTATGCCAGTAGCAAGAGATAGAGAGGAGGAGGCTGGGGGTGCAATACCTCCATCAAGGGCATGCTCCCAAGGACCTGACTGTAGCCCACCAGATCCCACCTCCTTAAGGTTCCACTGACTCTCAATAGCATCACACGCTGAACACTAAATCTCTAATACGTGGGCCTTTAGGGACATTTGTGATCTGCCACATGATATCTTGGTCAGGATCATTTTCAGATCCTTTATCTTGAATGGAGAATATTGACATATACTCTTTCCATACCAACAATGCGTCCTTACCTGTGCTATGAGAGCCTCAAAGTCCACAGCTCCCCCTACCTGTCTCAGGGGGCCTAAAATACCTTGCTGTGTAAGATGGATAGATACCCGGGAAGAGTGCTTTGTATCTGCCTTGTATTTCAAGCCCCTTTTCTGCACCTGCACCATCAAGAGACTCTATCCCAACCACTAGGCTCCTCACAGTCACCCTTGTGAGTTCTTAGTATTGTCTGTTTAAGAGTCTTCAAATAATTGCAGACTTACCTTTGCCTGACACTCCAGGGGTTCCACACTGTCACAATGGCCCATGTTGGACGTGTAATGTGAGCTGTCTCATGGATGCTTTCCCACTCTGGGTGGCGGCTTGCCTTTACCCATGCCCCCATGTGTGCACATCCTTATCTCTGTGAGGAGCTTGTCTTTTCCTGGAATGGAAGATACTTAGTTTCACAAGAATGAGACTCTCTGAGAGAAAAGAACAATTCATATTTTTGGACTTTATCTTGTTATTTTCTGTCAATTAGTGTGAAGGCAGCACTCTTTCCAGCAAATAGTCTTAAAGGAGTCATAAATTCCCTCAAATCCTCATAAGATTTGATTGAGGGATCCATCACCATGCTTGACAAACTTTTCTGTACATATGCAAATTTGTCACGTTTTTTCCCTTCACACATAATAATTATGACTGCACTACCCATACATAGACATGCTGCATTTCATTATGTGAGATCTTTAAAAAACAGTGGTTTATTGATCATGATGTAAAATTTGGGATCAACAAAGAAAGATACAAATCTTTGAAAATATTGGACAAAAATTCTCTTTTTCTGCATCTTCTTTTAAATTCATTACAATGGTGTTGTGAGGAAAATTTTGTTTGCAAATAACATATAAAACTATAACATTCATATTTGATAAAATATCTGATAAAATTTCCCATTGTTTTCCTTTTATGTTTTACATAGCATGGTGAAAATATATGTTTAGTGAAGTTTATAAATTCTCTGGTCCTAGTTTTCTTTGAGTTCCTTTAAACTATTCCAGGAAACTGAAAAGTCATGGTCATTGAAATAGAAAACACAGTTCCTACTTCTAGTGGTAAAATAAATTTCTGATTTAAAAATGCACTTGTTTCATAATAACATTCTTTGTTTAACACATTAATAACATTCTTTGGGTCCATATCCTTGCATCGATATCTCTAAAGTCTTCCAGTCTTAACTAGAATTACTTATTTGATGGGGGGAACTAAATATTTCCACTTATATCCTCCTGATACAATGTAAGGATGAATGCATACAAGAACCAACATGTACTACCAACATTTTATTTCAAGCCCTCTCTCCCAAGATTTGGAAAAGAAATGGTTGGGTTATGAGAGCCTTAACACAATCAGTGCATTAATCTCCTGATGAGATTAACTGAGTGGTGACTGAAGGTGGGTAGGGTGTGGCTGCAGGAGGTGGATCATTGGGGGTGTGTCTTTGGGGTATATATTTAGAGAGCTGAGCTTAGTCTCTCTCTTTCTCTTTTTCTTGATCATCATGTGAATGGCTTCCCTCAGCTACACTCTTCCATCATGATCTTCTGCTTCACCTCAAGCCCAGAGGAATGGAGCCTGCTATCTATGAACTGAGACCTCTGAAGCCATGAGCTCTCAAACAAATGTTTCCTCCTTTCCAGTCATTCTGGTCAGTTCCTTTAGTCTTCTTTTAGCAGCACAAAAGCTGACTAAAGTACCAATACTCAATTTAAAACCTTTCAGTGGCTTTCCCTACATACAATAAAATCTCTTTGAATATATTCTTATTGTAATGGTAAGCAGAATTCCTATAATCTGATTTCTGCAGGAATATGCTGCTGCCAAATATTTTATTTTATTATTATAATGTCAGTATTAACTTATGTGGATATTTTGCCTTTGCTCTGGTTTATGAATGGATAATCTAGAAAAATGTTTATAATACTTCCTTAAAAAATTCTCCAATAAAATAAGTCAAAACTCTACCTTTAATCTCTTTTCTATGCCTTCACATTTTAAAATGGCTAGAAGTGCCAGAATTGTCTTTTTTCTTTTCAGACATGAAGTACATTGTCCTATATATTTTCCCTACTTGAATTTTTATGAAGCATCATTTTATTAATACCATCCCTTTGAGGACATAGAATGTCAAGTACTTCAAAATGAATTTTCACCAATGGTTGGAGAAAATTTCAAGACAATATATACATTAAGATTAGTCTGAAATATCAATAACTCTGTGGATTAGTGATTTTAGTGGGTTAACCCTTGTTACAATTTCTTTGAAAAATGCCATAGTGGCTAATTAGTCTGTGTCTGCCTATTGCTAAGAAAGGATATTTGAGGTAATCATTCTTTGTAACTTCATGGGGGCAATCATTAGTGTGATTCTCTGTGCTACTGGCCATGTAACTCGGTTTCTCAATTTGCTCTTGATTTTATTCAACAAGACTGACATGTGAATTGATCAGATGTGTAACAAATAGTTTCATATATTTTTCTTTTTGTTTGTTTCCTTATTGATAACCATGTCCTGTAATCTAACCACAATGCTCTGCCAGCAGGAAATCCCTGCTTTCTTTCTGCAAGGGTACTGCTATACTTCAAGGAGTTAAAGAGAATGATAGATTTGATAATAATTACACATTGATGTTTTGCAGCAAAATTACCCATGTATTTATATCATTGGCTGTTTTGGCTTGTTTGTATGTGTGCTCTGTGTCTGGGGGAGGTGCTATTATTATCTCCATATTTCAGAAAATGGCAATTTCAGGTAATAGGTCCAAAGTCAAATATCTGTAAGTTTCAGAGCTATAGTACAGTTTCATAATGCCTGGTTATGAGATCACATCCTTAAACAGTGAAATACACTCTTTTTATTTTTACCTATAAATACGTGCATTGTCTCATTATTATATGTAAATATTCTCATTGAACTGTAGCATAATTTCTATTCACATACATTTATGTACTTCATAAAAGATGAGAGAATATACAACTTATTACATTGCATATAACTGTCATTTTAATTGTCTCTTTGCCCCAAGAATCTTAACAGTATTCAAGACAAAGACTTTATAATTATTGTTATAGCCCCCAAACTCATAATAACACCTGGTCCAAAGTAATAGCATAATAACACTTTGAAGAATGAATTAATACCAAGATTTTTTATGTATTTTGAGCTTAGGCAAAGAAAAGTCATTGATGCAGTGTCAAAAGACCTCAAAGGATGTCATTCTTGCAGACCTGGAGAACCACAGCCAGTAATTTTAAGTCTTTATATTGCCTGTAAGAATGCTCTGCTTGGGATGTTTTTGCCACCTTTTCACTTGACAGAATCTGACAAATTTTGCCTCCCCTTGAAGGCTTTCTGACCATTCACATCTTCTGTCTCGCATAGATCACATCTGCTTTTTCCCCAGGGGAACAAATAACTATTTCCACAGAAAAATTTCAAATTGTGATATAAAATGACCCATGTTTATTACAGCTGGATAATTATGTTTGTTTACCTAATGTTATGCAAAGTCTTTGAGATTTTGGAACTGCCTATATTTAAATATCCAGTTTTAGCTCATTTCTTCATTCACAGTCTGTATTCAGTGAAGTTTTTGAGGTATTGTACTCGATATTTAAAGATAAAAATGGTGAATCAGTAAAAATGTATTTTAATAGGAACAAAAGTAGACATCATGATGGAATTTGAATGAAAAAGAAAGCATAACCTTTCACCTGGAAAAAAACATTCTGTATGAATCTCATAGAATTCTCTTAGTAATTATAATAAAAATGATACATTGAGTAAAAGAAATTGGAACTGAAAAGCACTCAGTTTCCTCCAAAGGAGTATCTGCTACACTTTAGGTTTCCACTCTTTTAGTCATGTGAACGGAATTCTTTGTAATGCTACTGGTCTTAAGACAATGTCCATAACATTTAATAAACTTCATCTATTAAATAGAGATTGGAGGTTTTCTAAAATTAAGGAACATCCATGGCAAAAACATATATTCCCCCTGTAGATTGTACAGTAGTCTCCCCTTATTTGTGGGGGGTTATATCTCAACAGCCCCAGAGGATACCTGAAACTGTAAATAATACCAAACCCTACATATACTATGCATTTTGCTATTCATACATATTCATGTTAAAGTTTAATTTAAAAACAAGGCATAGTAAGATATTAATGATAGATAATAATGAAATTGAACAAGCATAACAATATAATAAAAGTTATGAGAATGCAGTCTGTCTCCCGGAAAACATTGTATCATCCTCATGATGATGATACATCTCATGATGATGAGAGATGATGCCTGCAAGATGGGAAGAGATAAAGTGAGGTGAAGGACAAAGACATCATGTCACAGTCCTGAGTGACTCTAGACCTTCTTCTCCAATGCCCAGGAGACTATTCTGAGGATCATGATGAATCTTACACCATGCCACTTCAGCCTGCCTGGGAGGTGGATCATTCCATCACCTAGCTTGTCCATGCAGCACACACTACCAGCTCATTAATCAATTAGTGGATATTAAGTTATCAGATTGACATCTGTGGTCAGAATGGCTTGTGTCCTAATTAAACTCAGAATGGTACACTATTTAAAGCCTATGTATTGGTTATTTATGAAATATTCTATCTAATATACTTGTCACAGTTGACCATGGATAACCAAAACCCTGGAAAGCAAAACTGTAGATAAGGGAGAATTGTAGTATAATAGAATTTAATCCTGTTATCTGGATGTCTCTAGACATTTTAGCAACTGCACTATTTTTGACAAATGGATATCTACTAAGAGATAAGTAAGTTTTAAATTTTAGGATGTGTGTGACTCTCATTCAGATAAATCTAAAAGCTATCACAATATGTTCATTTACCTTAATATACATATCAGTAATCTCATCTAAATTGATGAGTTAAAGTTATATCAAATTCTATAAATAGAATAATATCAATGAAATAGTCAATAAAGCTTTCTTTTTAATATTAGAGCAATCAATATACAATCTTATGTGAATACAGATTAACAAATAGCACAATAGATGAGTGCCTTAATAAACAATAAGCTTTATTTTCAACTACAAGTTTGTATTACTTTTATAACCAAAAATAATAACAGAAAGGTAATTTTCAGCAAAAATATACTGGAATTTTTAATAAAATACTTAACATACTGTTATTATTTGCTTCAGAAATAAAAGCTGAATTACAAGGACTTTGTAAAACAAAATTTTATACAGTTTGATGCCGTATCTCAAAAGAATGTTTATGTTTTCCATTGATTGTCTATATTTTTCATGTAATTAATCTCTAAAGAAATAAAATTAGTGATTAGGATTTTAATTCTGGTTTGGATCTGAATCAAAAGCTCGAATAAATTTTATTGAATTTCTCAAAAAGAGTTTAGAAACACTTGGGTTCAATCACATTCTTCTTGTCAGTATTTTTTCATTAAGATATGCACTTTCTTTTAAAATAGATTTTAATGGATTCTCAAATTTGCAAATGATTTCTGATCTTAATGAAAAAATAAATTCAAAAAGTCCCCAGCTATTCAAATGTCACTCATAAATAAATATACCACAATGAATGACAATGGAAGAGATAAACAGAAAGTTGTGGCCTGAAAGTTTTCTACAAATTTGATAAGAGGAATCTTTCAGTACTATAGAGGATTTTGATTATGGGCTTGCCCTGTATGTGGCAAAATGTATAGCTGATAATGCTTTGTATGGCATTTTTTTAAAATTTAGGGCCATATCAAGTTCTGTCATGCCCAAATACAGGGAATTTCTGGATAATAGCAAACAAGTTGTTGAAAATTGAAATAATCAGGAAAATTATTTTGAATACACAATTTTAAGAAATTTAATGTGTATTCCCATGAACTTAATATTTGGTTAGAAATTCAGTTTACATGGAAACTGAATATCTTGGATCGAATCATTGCTATAATATTTGTGACTGAATGAGGTAAACCAATCATTGTGATTCACAATGAATGATTAGAGAGAAATCCAACAGCCAGATAAGCCAGACCTCTGTATAATCAATCTGTAGAAAGAAAGACTGGATCCAATTTTATTGACTGTTTATTAGACAAATTATAATTTTGCCTAAAAATTTCTAAAGTAATCGGATGGAATGAGCAGAGAGGGAAGGATGTTCCTGCTTGGTATCTGATAACTGAAGTGAGAGAGGGAGGTATTGAGACAGTCTAAGGATGAATTGTCAATACCATCAGATAGCACAATATTCATTGGTTCAAACAACCCAACAAATGTATCCAAGGACAATCTCAACTCCATGGGAGGTCCTCATTTGTTTGCTCACTAATTCAACATATTTTGTGTATGCCTGCTCTGGGCTCAGCACTGTTCTTAGTACTTGACCATAGCAGTTGACAGAACAATGATCCTTGCCTCAAAGGACATTCTGCCACATTTATCACAAAGAACAACCATAAAGATGGCCAATACTTGTGTATCTTCCTATGTGTCCAGCATAGTCAAACACAATTAATTCTTAAAATAGTACTAAATAGTATTTAAAATAGTAGAAAAAATTATTGTCTTTATTGAGGAAACTCAATCACAAATCTTTAATCACTTCCCAAAGAAACACAACTAGTGTGGTAGACTAGATAGTTTAGAAGAAATTCTCACTGTAACAATAATTCATTCTCAATAAAATACAATTTATAAATACATTGTTCTACTTATAAGAAATGAGATATTTCCAACTTACCTTCAACCTCTATTCATCTAACACCCCATGACTTCCACCTACAAAAATGAAACTGTTATGTGCATTTCTGAATATGTCAAAATAAAATCCGCTGTTATGTATAACTGTAATGCACTAATAAAAACACTTTAGAAACAGGAAGTTAAAGACTGAAGCAATATTAGAGCACAGAATGCTTCAATTAATCCCAGTAAGTAGACTTATACTGTAAGCAAATGCCAATATATCAAATCTGATCAGTAGAAGAAGCCTTTAAGCATGAGCAGAAAAACAGAGTCTGCTCTTCTTGCATTAAGTTTAGGAAATTGGAGGCAAACTGTTTTAGCTAGGGTAGCTTCCAGAAAGCGGAGCTTAAGAGAAAGAAAGATTTACATACAGGTAGTATAGTTCAAAGAAGAGTTCCAAAGAATGAGGAATTCCCTGTAAATTATGCTATTGAAAGTGTCACTACCATCAAGAACTGAGTTCCAATCATCTAGAAGTCATTTAAGTTTTAATAAATTGTTGTTCGGAGTTTGCTGCCCAAAGGACAAAAGAGAGAAGAGTTCATTGACTGGATCCTGGCCCCCAGAACAGGACTCCTTGTGTGGAGTCCTCTGCTAAGGTCTTATTCTACATGTTAATCTTGGTTATCGAAACCTCCCTCTTGTCACACTGCCCTTCTCTGCTTCCATGTCCCTCCCTTTCTATTCTTGTCATGAAATAAGCATGCTTCTTGCTCATGTTCTGTGAATTTCTTAGTGCCTCTGCCTGGAGATCCCCCATTTCAACACCAGCATCTAAATGAATCTCTCCTTTTCCCCTTCCAAGTGTTTTCTCAAATAACGGCCTTCCAAGGAGTCTGCACCTGGCCACCATGCATCTTCAGACCAGTGCTTAAACTGTGTATTTCTCTGTCTCAATTTCCTCATTTATATTAATCAATGTCCAATATGATATACATTTCACTTCTCTAAATTTTTATTATTGATATATCCTTACAACAAATGTAAGCCCTTTTGGAGCACAGACTTTGACCAAATTGGGTAAAGCTTCCTCTCCACCACCTACACAACCTGGCATGTAGAAAGATATCAATACATATTTTCTAATTAAGGAAATACATTAGTGAATGATTTATTCTTTATTAAAAAATAAATAATATGAAGAAAGTGAAACACATAACAAAACGAGTGACTGGTATGCAAAGGATCACACTGACGAATGTACAAAAATGAAGAATAATTTTACAGGAAAAGAGCTCAAACAATCTATTAACATACAGAATAGGCTCAAAGTAAGTAGCAATTGGGTATATGCAAAGTGAGATTCAAAAGAAATTCCATTTCACACTCACTGGGTAAGCAATACTTAAGAAGTATGATAATATAAAATATTGGTGAAGAAATAGAGAAACGGAGCTTTTGTGTACTGTTCATAAGAACTTAAATTTGTAAAACAACTTTAGAAAACAATTTGACATCATCTTGCAATGTTGAGCATTTGTATATTCAATAGTCTAGAAATTACACTCCTAGGCAAAAACGTTCAAAAATGAAAAGTGCAAAAATACACTTTAATATGTGTTACTACTAATCAGTTATATACAATAAAGAAAATGAACTAAAACCACACATGGGCAGATGGGTCTACATCTGCCCGTTCAGCAGACCACGTTCAGCAGAAAGTCAAAGCTCAGAATGCAACATGTTTTATATATTTCAAAGAAAAACATAATCCAATAATATATTAGTGATGCACACAAATATAATAAAACTATGAAAAATGAAAGGCCAACATGAAATTCAGATGACAGTTTACTCAGGGGAAGTGAAACAGGAATGAAATTGAGAGGTGCTCAAGGGGACGCAGTACTGTGGGTGAGTTCTATCTAATTTTGGTGCTAGGTTCACAGTTTTTAATTTTGCTTTTACGTGTCATAACTTATGCTCATGATCTAAATGCCACTTCACAGATACAGAACATTACATAAGCAAAATTTTAAAAAGAAATCTAAGGTTGTTTATCCCATCTCTTGCCTTTGAACATCCAATCATTGACTAAGGTGTTTTCAATCTTTTTCTAAAATGTGTCTCATTGACGAATCTCACAGGTAAACCTACCTCTCATTGCCTTGCTCCTCTCTCTGTGTAAGCCTTCATGACCTCTCGACTGGGATCAAGCAGCTGGACAGTTGAAACAGGCTCAGCTTTCTCATACTCCAGTGTGCAGGTGTCAACAGGCTTTCACTTTGTCCATAAAATTCAAAATCTATGGTATCACTCTTTAAAATCTTCCCTAAGTGCCACACCTTCATGGGATAAAGGGTAAACATTTTGCAATAGTTAGAAGACCCTTGTGATGGGCCCTTTCTTACACTTAAATACTTTGCCTACTCTCTCCCAGTCCGCCTGTGCAGTTCTGTATATTCTCCACTGTATCACCACAACCTGCATCTGCAGCATCTCCGAGATAGACAGGCCAGAGTGGTGGTGTCTAGGGGCACAGACTACAGAATCAAACTGCTTCACATCAAAGTGTGCCTCTGTCTTTTCCTGAACATGGTACTTATGCTTTTATGCTTTAGCTTACTTGCCTGTTAAAAGCCATTGATGATGGTACCTACCTCATGAGATTGTATGGCAAGAAAATGAGTTAACATTTGTAAAGTGTACTATTTGTAAAGAACTTCTTCTTGGTACCTTCCGAATGTCACATAAGTGCTGCATAAAGATAACTGGAATGCCTTCTACTACTGTCTCCAGGTAAACCTTAGCTCCAACTTTAGTTAAAACTCTTTACTTCTTCTTGAAAGATTGAGTACTACCTGTTGGATGCTCAGGAATATTGCAAGTTGGTTGTGAAACAGGTGTTTATTAAAAATTAGTTTTCATGAACTTATGATTAGTTGCACTGGAAATCAAGGTGATAAATGTTCAAAACTCATTACTCTTAATGATGTTACTGCTCTGTTTGCTTTTAAGGGCATTTATATCGATTGTATAATAGACTGGGAATTCCAGATAATCACAGGACATTGTGCAGTGCTTCACCACACGGACATCACTGCCTTCGTGGTGTACCTTGCAACCCAGGGAACAGGCAAACATTGCGCATGAGCACCTGACTTAATGCCAGTTGATTACATATATTTAGGACAATAATTTCAAAATGATATTATTGCAGATTATCAAATTAAACTATCATGTATAGAGCAGTTAATTGGTGCAGAGCACAAAACATTGATGAAATCTTTGTCCACAATATCAGTTATTATCTCATTCATACAAGAAGTTAATCACGTGTTGATGAAACAGGTTCTGACATATTTCACTGTTTGACTTTTGTAAGCTAACATTTATATCAAAGCTATGCTGGTACATCAAGTACAACCACAGGTTACCCAGGAATATAAGAATGAGGGGAGAAATCCATAAAAATCATGTATGTGAGATTCAACTGGCTAAATGGAATGAGGCTGACTGTAGAGACCAGGGCAAATCAACTGACTAATGAAGTCAAAGGACACTTGTTACCTTAAATGGGTCATCACTATAGTAAACTGGTCATTTCTAAAAAGCCACCCACATCTAAGCCACAGTCACCACAGCTACCATTTTTTTGGAAATTATAGGAATGTGTGCAAACACACACAGCTGTATGTACACACATGCACATACATGTATGTGTTTGTGTGAAAAAAAGGAGTTGAGTGATGAGGAGCAATTACAGTGCAAGTATGGACTCTAGAGGTCACACATCTCATGTTCCTCACCTTTGTCATTTATCCTGATAGCCAAAATTCCTTCAGTGATTTGACTAAAACTACCCTAAGGTGTGACTCAGCAGCGGGTCCACTTTTTCCCAGCTGACTTACACACAGTCAAGAAAGGGAAAGAGATGAATTTGGAAGGGAGGTGAATCAAATTTTTAGCTGTTTACTAGCTGAGCTAACAGAGGCACATATGCATAATGTGTAGGATTCTTGTGCTCTGCAGTAGCGTCCTTCAAAATCAAAGTGAAGTTTGCTATCAAGGATGACCTCTCAGGAGGGGTTGATGGGCTGATACTAGACTGTTCAAACAATCGCTGGATCATGGAAAAAAGAAAATAGGGATAAACTCAGAACAGAGCTGTAATTGTGTGCTACAAATATTCAAACTGGAAACAATGGGAGATGGATAAAACACAGGCTGATGGGGAGCAGACAGGAGATCCACAGTTGCTGAGGCGAGGAGAGGAGCCAGGCTTGAGGACTTTCTGATGACTCTTCTAGCTACTAAAGATCAGATGTTTGGTAATTTGTTTTTCCTGCTGTTAGAATATAAAAGGATGAGCCTTCTAACTAGCTGTCCTCCTTCAAACTTTAGCCTGGTCTCAAGCATTAAACTATTTATCTTAGTAATAAATTACCTGGAGTCTACCTTATGAATGAGAAACTTCTTTCTCCACACAATGACTGTGTCCCCTGTCTTCTTTCCAGCCCCAGAACGCAGTGATGGGAGTCACTCTGGTGAAGAAGAGTGGGGGAGTTTACCTAGACAAGATTTTGTGGCACAGATTTACTGAAAGGAAAAGTCTTCTTAAAAAGTACCAAATAGAGAGCTCAAGAAACCTAGAGCAATGAAACACACAAGAGAGCAAAAGCATTATTTTTCTGCTTGAAATGGTCATTGACTCTAAATTTAAATGACCTGCAATTGTTTTCTCTTTCATTAATACAACAATCACTTTATTTTCCCTCCAATTCAACAATGAATGCTGCTGACAGATGAGAAGTTGATGAAATCTACTGCACCATTTCCTGTCTCAGCTTACTAGCAAAACAGATCCTTAACTTTGTGTCTCCACTCTGTCTACAAATTTTGAAAAATTCCATGCTGATAACTGCACACATCAAGGAATAGTACTAGGGAAATGGTCAAGAACATAACTAGCTTTTTGTGAGCGGTATGGGGCTGAGAAATGAGAAGGAAGTTCCATGGAGGGTGAATGAATTCGAAATTGAAGCTTTTATCTTGCATATCTCCATGACAGGAGCAGACGAGGAACAGCCTTTTGATTTTCTTCCTAGGGGAAAGTTCCATGCCTTGAGATGCTACTGATATCATCTTGTCCTTGATCAGTAATAATTTGCTAGGTGAACCAGGAATTCATAAACATTACATAACAAAGAGAATTCACTGTCACATTCAGAGATCAGCTAAAAGCAAGATAGGAATGTTAAGTTTTTGATTAAATGGAGACTAAGATTTCACCCTCAGTCCTTTTTTTTAAATCACTTTTTCCAGGAGTCTGCATGTACAATTTTAAAATTCTGTTGCAATAGAACCTAAGACTTATTTGGTGCAATTAGTAATGTGGTCATTGAAGGCAGATCAATTAAGGTTGCAAATCAATCAACATTATTTGTTAGTTAAAAATAGATTAGTGTATTTTCATTATTATTTGAAAAAAACTTAAAAGAACATTCAGACATGCTTGCTTAACAAAATTATCTTCACCATAGAAAACTGACAACACAACAAGCTTCCAATAGAAATATTCCTTTAAATAAATTAGAGGTCATCAGAAAAATTTATGAATTAGAATTGTCATTGATTTTAAAAATTATTAAGTGACATATGTAAAATCATGCACTTCCTTGATGGAAATTTTTTTCAGCCTAAGGATAAATAAAATTAAGAAGACTCAATATTATTGCCTCTAGTATTAGCTATTGCTTTCTCTATAATATCACAAATATGTGGCTACCATAATAATTCTACTTCTTGGTAGAATTACCAATCAGCACTTGGTTGATTTCATCAAACATTGTGCTAGCTGTTTAATACACAAGAGACTAGAAAAGTACCAATAACAGTTATGTAAATAGACTTGCATTAAAAAAATGTCAGTAAACAAAATTCCACAAGCATTTATGGTGACTTTAGTGCTAACCTTTGTTTTTGCATTGCTTTATTAGGTATTAGTTAGCAAATATTGTTAAATAATAGCAGATATTCTTGCTAAATAATGTGATATAATTTTTACTCTATCAACAGACAAATCTTATATTACATAGAGATGTGGTAGTCACAGAAAAGATGACAAGCTCTAACTTACTCTAAAGAAGGAAAAAAAAAAGAGCTATTCTGTGGCCTTGAAGTATTAAGGTCATAAACTGATAAAATTATCCAGAAAAGCCTTAGAGACATCAGAATATTCCCCATTTAAGCAGCAATATGTTGAAGAATAAATTTCCATTTTTAGTAGCTCAGTTCTATCCTCTGTAACCCCTAAAGGGCAATATTGCTCAATATATCTTTGTAAGGACAAAATTGCGACTGTTTGGTGTGCTTATTTAACAGCTAATGTTTATTGCCATGTCTGCCTCTGAAACACGCTGATGCTGTGTTGATGGAGGCTTCCCTTATTCCTTCTTAGATGGAGTTTTGGTAAAGATTGAGGAAAATAAAATTCTATAGAAGTTTTTGAATTTCTCCTCTCTCACATTTACTATTGATAGATATAGGTAATTATAATGTTTTGAATAAAATGGAGAATTGGGTTAATTTTAATATTTCAAATGAAATAGAGAACTGAGAGAAGCATTTCATGATTTCATAAGTACCAGTAACTTTATAAAACCATTACCTACAAAGAAACATGCCAGCTGACTGATTTGCTGAGACACAGATTTTTTGATAACTATCACATTATTTTCTTACCAATTTCATAAAAACTGTACAAAAGAATCTCACTTTTTATATATGTTAAAAATAAATCAATTATTAATATCATACATCAACATAATAAGCAAGGTTGTTAAATAATCATTAATTCTTTCTCAAAATCCTGGTGAAATGAGATAGGCATAATTTCTTAACTTTGATTTCAGTAAATTCATTTGAGAGAACTTGAGTCAAAAAGAATACAGATATTGTTTAGATTAAACCATTTTATTTCTTTAGTCTCTGTGTGTGTGTATATATATGTATATACACACATATATACATATATAAATCTATATACATATATTTATACATACATAAAATAATTTAATTTTTTCATCTTACTATCATAAATCTAATGCAATATTTAAACATTTGCACAATGAACATTCTTGTTACAAAAATCCATACTGACTTATTATAGCTGCAGCTCACCTGATACAATCTGACACAATGTCTATGGGAAAATAAGGGCCCTTCATTTTGAGATCCTCTTGTTGGTGGCTGATTCTCAGGAGAGTGGCTGGCTATTGCTGCATGAACAGAGTGAGGTTCTCTAGCATGTAGGTATGGAAATATATTCCAAGGCTGTGTCTTAAACCATAGTATTTTACCTAAATAATCAGCCACTTGGCACCAGATCTAGAGATGTGATAATCATGGCATTGCAAATCTATACATTTACTGCATTCTATAGAATTATTTAAATTAACTGAAACATAAAGGCTGGATGAATGAACTAATGGCAATAGTATAACTCACGTCTACTTCCAACAAATGAAATTAGACTAACTTGATATAAACCTTCATATCAACATTATTTTATAAACCATAGAAATGTAATCCAAAAGAAGATGAAAAAAATTACTCTTTACATCAACAAAAGTTTTAATTTTCAATTTCAAAAAATAATGTAGAACCAAATCCATAAAAGAAGAAATAATCCAGAGAAATCCACCAAAAATCATATTCTGTGAGCCATGTTTACTTTACCACTTAAGAAAATTTAAAAAAAAATAGAAGGTTAAGTGTATTGATAAAGTATTGTATATATCCGTTGGCTGGTAAAACCTGTTTTGAACACTCATCAGCTAACAATTTCTCTGAAATGTTTATACCTAAACCTTTGTCAGTTAACAAAGATGATATACTAATATTTCACAGCAAAATTATACAGTTGTAAGACGGAGATCAGCACATGTGAAGTTGGAAATTCTTAATGCAAAGTGAAAAGAGAAGTTTTAGTTTTTTTCTTCATTTCTTATTATCTTCAATAGATTTGTTAATTAAAAGCATTATATCATTGATGTAGATGATTACTAAAGAAAAGTATGGACTTAAAAGGAGTCCATTTGGGGAAAAAAAAAGGTGTCCATTTATGAAAATTAATTATTATTTAGTTTGACAGATCATGAAAGGAAAATAAAGCTACTGTTGAAATCAGTATTTTGAAAAAAGTAAAATCTTGATAAAAATGAAAAGAAGGATATAATACATTGAAAGAAATACAAAAATGCAGAAAAAAATTAATAAAACAAAAAGTAGTTTCTTTAGAAGATAAACAAGATAGATTGCGAACAAGAAAGATATGAGAAGAATGAGAAGATTCAAACACAATAAGCACAGAACACAATGTGGTGTTTGCCAATACATACTGATTATGCATGTGCTGAATGAGGCGGGTGGAACAGCTTCCAGTGTGAGCAGTGTGATGAGCTCAGTGAGATCTCTCCCCAAGAGAAAAATCCATCAGCCTGGTTAAAACAGAAGTGGCCAAACCCACCCCCTAGTCTTTAGACATCGATTGTGGGTTCACAGCAGAATCACACATTCAAAGAATCTGTAAGAATTCCTTGGAGGAGAGGGTCACGTGATTTACCTTCAGACAGCACCATTTTCCATCCAGCTCTGCATTATGGAAAGTTATTTCAGCAGATTTTTAAGCCAGTAGCAGGAGCACCTTTCTGGTGTATTTTCTGACCAGTCACATTGACAAATTCCAGCTCCCCTGGTTCTGTGAAGTGAAAGATCTAAACAAGGCATTTGGTGACAGGCAGGTTGCAAGAGTCTCTTCCTCCACTCACCAGTTTTTGTTCTATAGGGTGGATCTCGGCAGGACTGGTGTTAAAGTGCAACTCCAAATTTCCACAGCTCTGTGGGTCAGAAGCAGTATTAAGCAGACATGATAGCCAGTGGTACCTTCCATCTTCCTCAGCTTCCTGATGCAGGAGATGCTCCTGCAGAGGTCAGAATCCTATGTACTTGAGGAGATCTTTTCTGATTCTGTAATGTGGTACCATGATTTGGAGATGAGGTGTTCCTCAAAAGCTCACATGAGACAATGCAGGAATGGTTGGAAGTGATTAAGTACTATGATCTAATCAGTAGATTAATATATTTGATGTATTAATCATTTGAGAGGACCACTTGTTTAGTAGCTGTAGGCAGGTAGGATATTGCTGGAGGAGGTAGGTCACTGAGGGTGTGATTTTAGGACTGGAAATTTTGTCTCTGGTAATTCAGTTTCTCTCTCATTCTCTCCTCCCGCTCTCCCCTTCCTGGTTGTCATGAGAGGAGAAACTGTTCTGCCACATCTTTCTGCCATGATGCTCTGCCTTATCTCAGGCCCAGAGCAATGGGGTTGGCTGACCATGGACTGAGACTTCTGAAACCATGAGCCCAAATTAAATTTTCCCTCCTCTAAATTGCTCTTGTCAGGTATTTTGATCAAATCTGAAAACCGCATGCTAAATACATCTCTAACAGCAGCAATTCACACACACACACACACACACACACACACACACACACACACCACTACTGCTCCACAGGGAGGAGGAACAGTCAAAAGTGAAAATGTGGTATCTACCCTACTGTTTATATCACAGAGGTGCTGTGGGCATTGGTGGGACCCAGCCTCAAAGACTGGAAATACCCAGTACTTAGGTCCTCCCTAAAGGATTCAGCTGAACTTGAATGAGACTATGGGACAAGCTGTGTGCAGGGCACTTCTAATTAAATAACGCCATCGGTGGAGGCAACAGCTTGATGTGGTAAGCAAGACACTTCATCAGGACATCCAGGAAGTCTTCAAATAATTCTCTGGTAAAATGATGGTCATCCCTGGTGGTCCACAAGGTGGGATACTAAGTGAAATTCCAAGCTACCAGTCTCTGACTAAATGTGGAGCCAACTCATGAATTTCTTGAACTGTGAAAGTAGTCTCAAAACAGTAGCCGATGTGGTAGTAGTAAAAGGTAAAGACTTTACTGGCTCATGAGCTTGAAGAATAAACTTAACCAACCAGTCACTAATTGCTAAACGACACTGATCTGGGGACAACCTTAGCACTCCAGGCTTCAACTTAAAAATGATGAAAAATATCTGAGCAGAGAAGTCATAGTGTATACATTGTAAGGATACGTGTGTTACAATGCTAGTCTTCAAACGTCACCAAGTGAACAAAAAACAAGCTATGCTATCAGTAAAACAGTATGTGAAGCCGGGCGCGGTGGCTCACGCTTGTAATCCCAGCACTTAGGGAGGCTGAGGCCGGAGGATCACGAGTTCAAAGCCAGCCTCAGCAATGGCGAGGTGCTAAGCAACTCAGTGAGACCCTGTCTCTACATAAAACACAAAATAGGGCTGGGGATGTGGCTCAGTGGTCGAGTGTGCCTGAGTTCAATCCCCGGTACCAAGAAAAGAAAAAAGAAAAGAAAAAAATAAAACAGTATGTGAGAGTTGTTATAAAATGTTGTCTTAAGCATCCACTTTCTAATTAAAAAAAAAATTGTGAGACATGCAAGGAGGAAGATGAGACACTACCCAGGGGAGAAAACAGACAAAAAGAAACCACCTTTGAGAAGGATCAGCTATTGAGGAGAAGAGGTAAAGACTCCACAGTAGCTACTAGGGATATGTTCACACATCTGAAGAAAGCAGTGCTCAAAGAACTAAAGGGAGGAAGATTATAATGAATTGTCAGATGGGCAAAATCAGTAGAAAAGAGGTAGAAATGATAAAAATGCAACCATATGGAAATTTCAGAGTTGAAATATAGAACAGCTGAAATAAATCCACAAAAAAACTCAATAGTCGATTTGTGCTGGCAAAGCTTAAAAACAAAACAGTGCACTAGAAAGGGCCTCCGTAGAGACACAGTGAGCTGGAGAGCAGAAAAAGAGTGAAAAAGGATCGAGAGGCTCTCAGAGAAATGTGGCACACCAGAAAGCATCCGTACACACAGAGCTCGAGAGCAGAGGAGAGGGAAACAAGCCAGACTCAGAAAGTCAATTGGCAAGTGTTTCCTCTCATATGTAAAAGATAGAACAAATAAGGGGGAAAAAAAGGTGGGGGAATTACAAGAAAATAGAAAGCAAATGAAGGAAAAGATTGAGAGGAAGGAGGAAGGACAGGAGAAAGAAGGAACTGTGGAATGAAATTGATCAGATTATGCTATGTACATCTATGACTATACTACCCTGAACTCCTCATTTATGTGTATCTACAAGGCACCAACTGAAAAACAGTAGCTAAATAAATAGCAAGAAGACCAGTAGGGTAGAAGAAGGGAAAGAGGGACAGGTTGGAGGGCAGTAAAAAAGGAAGTACCAGGGACTGAAATGGAGCAAGCTGGATTCCATGTATGTGTGATTATGTCAAAATGAACCCCAATATTATGTATGACTATAATGCATCAATAAAAACATTTAAAAATGCACTAACAAGAATATATGAAGATGTTTGATTTAAAAGAATTATGCACAGAGAAAATAAACCTAAAATTTTCATTTGAATATTTTGAACAAAAACTAAGAAAAATGACTTCCAATTTCTAACCACTGTTTGTTCTCTAATACAAATAAGACACACCTTTGCATAAAGGCATCATTTATTTCATACTCAGAGTTAATGCTAGTTTCTTTCTCACTTTAGTTTTATTTCCAGATCAGAAGCGATGAGGGCAAAGAAGTAGAGGTTTGTTAAGCCAACTCAATTGTATTATGCCCACAAAGGATCAAGAAATCCAAAATGCTTCAGACCAAGGTCCTTTACTTTGCATGAGTGCAATGTAGAGAAATGAGGAAGAAACAGTTCAAAGAGGAATAAGGACAAATTATATTCTCAGTTTCCATAGATTTTTTTTTAATCTTGTGGCTCAAAGTAATATTCCATTACCTGTTGGCAAATACTTTATATTACACCTTTGACTATTTTTTCCTCATAAATGACAATCTTGTCAATTTTAGATATTGACACAAACTTTGTAAACTGAATGGTCTTTATAGTAACTTAAAAGAAAGAAAAAATGGAAAAGAAAAGCATGAAATATAAAACTCATTCTCTGTACATTGACTTATCTCATAGACAAAAATAATCAAAATACTGTTCAATTGAAGAAATACTCTTTAATTTCATTCCTAAACCTATCTGTAGATGCTGATATATTTTCTCTATATTTTACCCTTCTCCCCTTCTCCCAATTCTATCAGGAAGTATCCTGAGTCTTTGTTTTTAAGTAGAGTTTGGTGAAGTAGAATTATGGAACCTGTGTGATTTTTATTTCCATATGTTTGTGCTTCAGAAGAAAACAAGAATGTGGAGGATTTTAGGAAAACCAGGAAGGCAAAAGTGACCCAGATTGTGAGGAGATATCCAAGGGGGGAAGGTGGAAAAATAGAAGTGGTCATTTGGAGCAAGGTGCATGGCTTCTTGACCAATGTGTGGTAGCCGCACTGTCCCTACAAGAGCTCGCTGCAGCAGCCACAGAAGATGCAGGGGAGAGGAGAAGATCCTGTAGCCATGGGAGAGGGCACATGGGATTTAATGCTCCCCCTGCAGTGCCCTGGTACCAAGGGATGATCCTGGAACCATGTCCTGCCCCAGGGAGAGGATTATAAGCATGGCTGAAATGCAGCAGCCAGCACTTGAGCAGCATTGTGGCTTGAAGCAAAGACTAAATTATAAATTACATCAAGGAATCAAATTTATGTGTGTTGCACAATTGCTGTATAACATATAGGATAAGTTATGGTTATTAGTATTTGTCTTTATGAGAATTTTTGTGCTGTCCTGGTATTTCAAATTATTGCAATTAAGAAATCCTTTTATAAAACAGCAGCCTGGG
This sequence comes from Geosciurus inauris, assembly GCA_004024805.1. NCBI lineage: Eukaryota > Metazoa > Chordata > Mammalia > Rodentia > Sciuridae > Geosciurus > Geosciurus inauris. The sequence goes on along the minus strand of PVHX01000622.1, from coordinate 143,207 downwards.
TTGGACCAGCAGCCTGCAAGTCTTAGCTGTTTCATCAATTTAACTATCCCTGAATCCCAGGCACAGCTGGAAAGTCAGGCTGACAATTTGCTTAAATATTTGTCTGATTTTTATGAATGTTTAAAATAACTTCATAAGTAGCTCTACAAAGATAACTCAAGAAACAATCTCTTCATTTATTAATCTTCCTTAATTTTTCACTGAAATAAGTTTAGTTTTCAGTTTTATAAATTTTGTCATATTTATCCCTAAGTATTCTGTAGTTTTGTCTTTTAAAAATTTTCAAAATTAGTTTTCAATTTTTACTCTAAATATGTGGAAGTGGTTGATATTTTCATACTGATTTCAATCCTAAAATTTTTAGATACTCTATATCCATTCTATTAGCTTTCCTGTAGATTTTATATAATTTTCTACATAAACATCAAGTATCCTGGAAATAAAAATGGTGCTATTTTTTATATATATACCTTTCTTTCTCTTGCTTATCCTAATGTACTGTAAGCTAGAACTTCCAATATAATGTTATAAATCAATGATAAAAGCAGATATAGTTTCCTTGTTCTATAAGGAAAAATTGCTAAGAATTTACCACTAAGTATAAGATGTAAGTTTTTCAGATATTCTCCTAATGAGGCTGAGAAGGTTCCCTTTTATTCCTACTTTACTAGGAGTTTTTACTTTATGATTATATGATTTTTTATTATTAGCTTCTTAATGTAAATTTAATGAATTACATTGATTACTGGTTACTTTTTAAATAAAAAAAAGTATTGCATCTCTGGGAAGTATATGTATCTATATATCTATCTATACACACATACATATGTGTAATTCGGTTATATATTTTACATATAAAATTTATAGAAACTTTGTTAATATTTTTATCTAGGTTCATGAGAAATATTGTTTATTTAAATATTTAGTTTTTGTGTTGCGGGGGTGTCTTTGGTTTTTATATCAGAATAATGCTTGCCTCATAGAAAGCATTGGGAAGTGGTTAGGGTTAGGATTAGGGTTAGTCATTTTTCTAGAAGACTTTGTTTATTTCTTAAAAATTTCATAAAATTCAGTGGTAAATTTGTCTCTGCATGTTCTCTGTTAGTTGTAATGAAAGGCATACTTTTATATTTCAAATTTGACTTTTAAAATAAATATAGGGTTATTCAGGATATCCATAATTTTCTCAATCATGCTCTGATACTTTTGTCTTTCAAAACCAAACAAGTCCATATCATATAAATTATAAAAGTTATTGACATAAACTTGTTATGTTAGTCTTTATGGGGTTTTATTTTTGTTTGTTTGTTTTTTTGTTTGTTTGTTTTGGTGCTGGGCCTCATGCATCTAGGCAGCTGCTGTATCACTCAGCCGCATCCCCAGCCCTCTTCGCTGTTCTTAAAACATAGGCAGCATCTTCTGAAGCCACTTCACAGCCCTTACTCTCAATATAGATATTTATATCTATACTCTTTGTCTCTGTCTTTGTGTGTTTTTCTGTCCTGGTCTCTCTCTGCTTCTCTTTTTTTCTCTCTTCTGCTGAGTTTTGTTATAGAGTTATCAGTTTTGTTAATTATCTCAAAGAATCAGCTTTAAGTTTCTTTGGATTTCTTCCCTGGTTTTTCTCTTTTATGTTTCATTGATGTCTGTTTTAACTATTATTATTTCCTTTGTTACACTTAACTACACATTTATTTTCTTTCATTTTTGTCTAGTTTCCTGAGGGGAATCTGATACCATTGACTTGAGACATTGCTTAAATTCTACAGTAAGTTTTTGTTGTTATGAAACTTATTCTAGGTACAGCTTTAGTGCCATCCCACAAATTCTGATTGTGTGCTCTCATTCATTCAATTCATAATCCTTTCTGATTTCTCTCTTGTTCTCTATAGGAACCATGAAGTGTTGAAAAGTGCAATATAAGATTTTCAAATATTTGGTGCTTGTATAGAGAGCTCTCTGTTTTGATTATTAAATAAATTATTTCAATCAGAGAACATACTTTGCTATCTGGAATCCTCTTACATTTGTTTAGACTTGTTTTATGCCCTAGTCTGTGGTCAATGTGCTCATGTTCTTTAATAGAATGTGTCTGCTATTTTTTGCTAGAGTGATTTATACATATCAGTTAGGTCAATTTGGCTGACAGCTTTGTTCAGTTCTTCTATAATGAAGTCTTTGACCACATGAACTATCAATTTTTGGGAGTTTTGAAATGTCTAACTATAATTGTGGATTTGTCTATTTCTTCTTTTATTTATTTCTCATCTTCATGGATCATTATGTTATACTCCTAAATGCATACCTCATAGGGTTATTAAGTTCTCTTGATGGATTGGCCCACTTATCATTATAAAATAATATACTTCATTATAGGAAATCTATTTTGTTACTTTGAAATATACTGCTTCTGACAATAGTAAACCTATTTCAGTTTTCTTTTGATTAGTGTTATTATGGCATACCTTTCCCAAACTTTTACTTCTTAAAGTTTTATTTAGCATTGCATAAAATAGAACTTTGTTTAGGTATTACCTGATTGGCTTCCTGGAGTCATAACCTCAAGATTTGTCCATCTTGAGCCTCCAGCAATTTGCAAACTACCATTTAAGATCCCCTGACCCAGCTCCGTTTTCCACATAGGTTTCCACTCTGTGAAGGCTCTCTCCATCAGCCTGTCTGCCTGCCCAACTTTAGGAGCAGGAGTTGAATTGTGACTTCAGTTCTCTGAGGAATCCAAGAAAAGTGGCTGATTTCTCTGTTCTCTGAGCTCTTCCTCATTGCAAGGACTGTAGTAAAACTTCTAAGTTCCTCCCATGCCCAACTGGAAAGCTGAAGCCGCCTTTCAAGGTTTTAGAGTTGTCTTTATTTATTTCCGTTTAATATATACACATAAACACTCAAAATGGTACAAAAATATTTAGTCTATTCATATTTCTATTATATCACATCCTATTCCCAGCCCCATTCTATCAGTCAAAATAACAACTGTTTTATATATATATATATATATATACACACACACACACACATATGCATATTATGAATATATAAACACACATGCTTATAAAAACATAATTAAAAGAGAATAGCACATTATACACACTTGCATATCTTTAATCTATTCTTTCTGGGGTTTGTGATTTTAAAAAATACACTTAGGTTTTCACATAATATCTTGCTACCTTTGCTGTATTTTCAATCTTTTCGCATTTGCAAATTTTTGACCAAAAGGAATATGATAATACCCTTACTTTTTTGTGTTTATCTGTGTAATTATAGGGAAGTCATTATTTGAATAATCAATCCATTCTCTTCTGAATGCAATTTTCATCTTATATTTATATTTGTCTATGAATTCTATGTATCTATTTATCCTCTGGTAATAAACTATTTTAATTATAGTCTCTATATAATGTTTTTATCCATCCTAAATTATAATACTTTCATTGCTCTTATTTATCAGAAATTTCTGTCTAATTCTGGATTATTTTTCCTATTAGCTTCAATATTAGTTTGTCCAGGTCAACAAAATAGAAAATTTTGCTTTCTGTTGATTAAATTATTAGATTATTTGTACAAAACTAAAATATTCATTTTGAGACTTTGTATCAGAAATTGTCATATTCTTTGATCTCACTTTTTTGAAGTTATTCTAAAAAGCAATTAGGTAATAATTGAGCAAATTTTGTTATATTTCAATTAAATGCTTCTTACACAAGGAAAATCATTCCAAATAATGTAATAGCAAGATGCTTCTGGGGAAAGTGGAGTTAGGAAAGCCTTAGCTCATAATCTACACACACATAGTGATGTCAGCAGCTTTGTGACACATTTTCCACTCTGGGGAACATTTTGCCCTGGAAGAGACTGTACCATAAAATTGGTTCAGGGATTATGCATTTGTCTACTTTAAGACTCAGAAGACTGCTGACAATCTCATCACAAAGATGAAGGATTTGGTCTTTAACAACCCAGACTAATTCTTGGCAAATTTGAAAAGGAAGTTACCCAGACATTGGGCACTATTTCTACAGCTACCAACTGAGAAAGGGAAAAAAAGATCAGCTAACTCTTCAGAAATTTATAGTTGTGGGATTTTTCTTCTTGTCCTGTGAACCTCAATACCAAAACCAGAACAAGAAGATGAAAAGTTCATTTTATATGAAGACACTACTTATAAAAATTTTGTAATTATTCTATTTAAAGACTCAGTTTTCTGTTTACTTGAATGGACCAGAGAGTGACACTTATAGTAATGTCCTACACCCGAAACTGGACATATGATATACCACCACATCTGAGTTCTCAATGAAGCTTATAACTCAATAATTGCAAATAAAATATGACATTTTCTTAACATAAGTTGCAAAAGTTTAGTTAAGACATGATTATTTAATGTGTAATTGAAATAATTGTGTTTGCTTCCATGTAGCATAAAAAGCCTACAGAAGTGCAGATACTTGGTATCCCACATTTTTATTAGTGCTGGTTGACTTGAATTAGTTATGATAAGGGGTACATGAGGCACACACAACCCATCTACAGAAAGTCTCAAGATAAGAAAATGATTTTGCCCTTTTATTTAAAAGGCACTCTAACATGAACAACAGGAGATGATATGGACTCTGAATTTCTTCTATTCAAGAAGAAAACTATTTTACTGGTTTGTTCTGTACTTCAGCTAGCCAGTCGACTTTTAACTGTTTAATCCATGCCTGTCTTACTTACAGCACATGTTTCCTGCCAGCAGTAATATTCAAGGTGAGAAATTCTTTCCTGGTGTAAAAAATGTCCAAGTTTCACTGATTGGCTGGTTCATCAAGAAGCAAAAATTCATGGGGTTTCTTAAGGATTATAATCAAGAAAATGGAAAAGTCATCAGAAGAAATAGAGAGTGGCCTTGACTTTCAGTGAATGATTAGTCTTATCTAAATCAGTCTGCAGTATTACTGAGTTAACATTTTGCAGAACTAAGTCAAATAGGGAATTTGATTTATCAATTGAGTGGAAACTGGGGCTAAGAAGTCATTTGTCATTTTCTTTTCCTTTTCTCCTCTTTTGGGAATGAATAAAAGAACCATGAACAGATTGAGAAAAATTGAGTATGATACTTCATACATTTCTTTTTTCATCCCAAGCCTTGCCAAAACAGACTCTAATATGTCTTCCAAAAAGGAATGTGTCCCTTTTCTCCTAAGCATATGATGCTCTAAAATATCAAAAGAGAATTTAACAATTTAATGTGCTTCATAAGCTCCTACCCATGCACAACTTACTGCTTAATCATGTGTTAAATCTTTTTAGCTAATCGTACACATGAAGTCAGATTTGACTTCATGAATGCTTGTAAAACCTGTCTAGACTTGTCTGTTTTTTAACTTATATGCTTAGGCACTACTCATGGTTTTTACATACTTATATATTCTTGTTCATATGTTCACTTAATACTGCTAATAAAATTATTATGTTGCTGTCCCTGGCTGATATACAAATATTTACTCTTTTTTATGCCAGTGTTTCACTTATTTTGCCTCAAAGATATTGCATTACAAATCAATCCAAGATTCTGTGGCCTGAAACAATAAGCATTTACTTTGTAAATTGGAGGATCAGTGATTTAGTCTAGGAAAGGCTGGCAGTTCTACTTTGATTGGGACTTGCTTGCATGCTTGAAGGTTGGGCTGGGTACTGATGGAGACTGACCTTGCCTATGGAACAGACCACTGTTTTAATCAGTGTTTTTGCCACTGTGACCAAAAGACCTGATAAAAGCAATTAGAGGAAGAAAAGTTTATTTGGGGGTTCACGATTTCCAAGTTCTCAGTCCATGGACAGCCGGCTCCATTGCTCTGGGCCTGAGATCAGGCAGGATATCATGGCAGAATAGTGTGGTGGAGAAAAGTGACTCAGGACATCACTCTAGGAAGAAGAGAGAGATAATCCTCCTCTCCCCAAAGATATGCCTCAGTGACTCATCTCCTCCATCCACATTTTACCTGCCCACAGTTAGCCCCCAGATAATCCCTCTCAAGGGATTCTGTTTGTCTTCTGGTTTCTGTCTCTTTCACTACAGAAGGCCTGCTCAGGGTCCTGAAAATGGTGGAGAGAGATCTAGGAAGACAGGAGAGGCTTCTCAGGGCTTCCCCTGCCACTGGCATGTGTTCACTGTTGGGTGATGGTGAACTAAGCTAGCCCCTGGACAGGACCATATTCAAGGACAAAGAAGAGACTCTGATGGTTTAATATAGGACAGCAAAGTCATCTAGCAATGGGCCCAGTTAAGGAATTGTGCAATGGAAGGAACTAGTCCATCTCGGTTGCCATTTAAAGATTTCAGTTCAACCAGATGGATCAATAAATTCTTAAAAAGAAAATGCATCATCTCATAGCTATAAAATCCCATGATAAAGAACTGACAAAATACTAAGTTGAAAACCTGAGTCTACGTGTATGTATTAAAAGTTATTTCCAACATATGCTTACATTTTAATGTATATTTATACTTTTTTATGTCACATATATAGAACCAACCTAGGTGCCATTCAACAGATGAATGGATTAAAAAATGTGATATATTATATCACATATGTATGATGGAATATTACTCAACCTTAAAGAAAATGAAATTATGGGATTTGCATGTAAATGGATGGAGCTAGAAAATATTATGCTAAGCGAATAAGCCAATCCCCCCCAAAAACAAAAGCCAAATGTTTTCTCTGATATGTTGATGCTAATTCACAATGGGGCAGGGCTAGAGAAGAATAGGGTTACTTTAGATTAGGTAGAGGGGAGTGAAGAGAGGGGAGGGGATATGGGGGTAGGAAAGGTAATGAATCAGACACTAGTACCCTATGTACATATATAACTATATGAACAATGGGATTCTGCATCATGGATAACCAACATAATGAGAAATTATACTCCATTATCTATGATGTATCAAAGTGCATTCTGTCATTTATAACTAATCAAAACAAATTTAAAAATTAAATAAATGAATACACTGACTCATTTAATCTTCACGAAAGGACATTATTACCAGTCTACACTGTCTCTTCCACATGAGTTCTTTTGCCTTCTTGCCTATGACAGCAAGCTGAGATTTAAATGCAAAGTTAAGGCTTATTTCAAAATACATCATAACTCCCTCACGTTCACCAGAAGTTTTTCTACTAAACATGTTTTCTCTATGTATCCAAAGATAATCAGTTCAATTACCTTTACTGTAAACTTGATTTACAAATCCGGAGAGTATTTCCCAAGTAGCACAGAACTAGAAAAATAAACAATGAAAAAGAAATGAATGTTTTTAACTGTGAAGATCAAAGTGAGTTTGTAGAATGAGCTGCTAGAAACATAACAGCATTTCATTCTTCAGTGTTCCTTTTGGAAATATTTATAATATTCTTCCATATTCTCCCATTTAAATAATAAATAATAAGGCATCAAATCAGATAAGTGTTTAGAATCAACAGGCATTATCAGAGCAAGTATTATAAATTTTATACATATGGCATTCACTGTAGCATTGTCAAAACTGCCATTGTTAAACCGGGAACTGGGGCGCAAGCCTATAATCCCAGCACTTCGGGAGGCTGAGACAGGAGAATGGCGAGTTCAAAGCCAGCCTCAGCAATGGGGAGGTGCTAAGCAACTCAGTGAGACCCTGTCTCTACATAACACACAAAATAGGGCTGGGGATGTGGCTCAGTGGTCGAGTGCCCCTGAATTCAATCTCCAGTACCAAAAAAAAAAAAAATCCCCCAAAATTGCCATTGTTAATGGCAGCAACAAAACCAAAAATCGAATGTTCTGTTGCTTGCCCTCTATTACAAATGTATTGGTCTCTTATTTTACCTTTCAAAATATGTTTCTACCTATTTAAAATAATATGAAAAGTAGAGTACCAGATTATTTTAATCATTCCATATAGGAGATACTATTCTTGAGTAAATTATAAAACTCAGTACCCCAAGCTCTATTACTAAATTATGTGATTATGATCCCATCAAAGAGCCCCACTACCCACGTGGTGGTCTGGCTGGTTGTAGGAAGCAGTTTCCACTTTCCACAGAATTCTATGATTTGATTTCCAGAGAGAATTTTTTACTGTACCATTGACATACATTCAGGTTTATTATAGTAAATGAGCCATCAGATTATGTGCTCATAAATTTCAAGGAGTGTTTGGCGGAATTTAAGCAGATAATTTCTCTCTTTTTCTTTAAATGTTAGCTCTAATGTACAATGTAAGTTAAAACTCTTGGATTACTCTCTAATCATATATAGAACAATTTTTAAAATAGTCTGTTTAGAATCATTACCAAAACATTTAGGGTATTTGGAAATTCCAAAACTTTTTCCAAATGTTCTATCATAAATGTATGTAATTTTAATAATCAAACAACAAATTAGCATTTTAATCAAGAAAGCTGAAAAATGAGTAGGTTAGCTCTCCTAAAGTTATTTTTATGTATATTTGTATTTTACACTCAAAGAAAATATAAAGGCCAAGTTTCAGGTTTATGTATGTCAGAGTGCAAGCAGAATACTTTTCCAATTTGGAGATCAAAAGCAGTGTATTTACTGTATCAAAGGCCTAATTGTTTACCCTTTCCTTTAACTACAGTGCCAAATAACTGGATTTCCTAGAGTATGTGGATTAGCCACCCCCCAGCCCCTTTGAATTTCGATTACCTGTGTCTCTCTTTGGACAGTCCCCAGATTTGGATCCAGGGCCTGTGTGTTTTTCTGGCTCTCTCACGCACCCTGCCATCGCTTTGGGAAAGACTTAGCCCCTGGAGAACAAGCATGAGTCCCCCCAAGTGTCCAAAATAATGCTGCTTTGGTCACCAGCCAACACTCTGATGAGTGAGGGAACCTGGACTCATTCAGGGGGCTCTTTAGCTGCTGTTCCCAAAGGCAAGTACCATCCATGCTTATTATTGTTTACCACCAAATATGTGTTTAGGTTTATTTCACAAAATTAGTGAAGAACTAGATTACTGATAATATCAGGTTAGCAGTACAGAGCTCGATTTTAATATGAAGAATAAGTAGGACTGCACATAAATGAAAGGTTTATATTCCATTAAAAAGCTGTCTCGAAGTTCAGAGCCTAATTAGAACTCATTGTTTTAATCATTTTGTATTGTTAGACTCATGCAAATGTTTTACATATATGTGTATAACCTTCCCACTCCTTAGGGTTAGCCTTTCATACATATGTGGGATGTGTGGAATGTATCAACACAGTTATATTTTGCTTGTGAGAGTGTGTGTGTGGGTGTGTGCGTGTGTGTGAAGGACTTTTCTTCCTTTCTTTTTCTTTTTCTCTTTTTTGTGTGCTAGGGACCAAGCCCACAGCCCTGTACATGCTAGACAGGTGCTTTTCCACTGAGCTACATGCCCAACCCATGCATCTGGGGCTGTGAGTTACAAACGACACAGAGCTGTCCTGAGACTTGGATCAAGGACCTTGCATGTTTTGCTTGCTAGACTTAATAGAAAAGAAATGCCTAGAACCCTGAGAGTTCATTAATCAGTGTCTGATTTCTTTAAAAAGGAAAATCATTTAGTAATAAACAAGTTATATAGGGACTTGTGTGGTAGGGGAAACTGCTCCACAGGGGGTTGAGAAAATGTAATTTGATATCCAGCTCTATAGTTACCTACACTTGAGTCAATAAAAATGATTTCAGCCTTGTTTGCCTCAAGTGTTAGACAGGAGTAATAAAATCCTATGTAGAAGAAATGGCAGGGCCCTGATTTCCATGTGCAACTGTATTTACATATATTTACTTCCTGCATACGTGTTTTGTGAATTTTAGAGCACCATATCAGCATAAGGTATCATAGTTGGACATTATGGTCTAACATTTCAAATACCTAGCACCCTCCCATGGATTTTCATTTCACTGTCATTTGAGGTTTATTTATTTTGCTTTGTGCATTTAATTATGTGATAGATATCAATGGCTCTTTTTTATTTACTCACATTTTCAGACTGCTGACCAAGGATCAAGAGTGCCTCTGACTGGTGCACTCTGGGGTGACATCGGCAGGAGATGCTGTTTCTGGACACATGTCCAGCCTCAGCAAGAGCCTGGAACCACAGTGTGGGAGAACGTAGTGCAGCCCTGGTGCAGCCCTAGAGGACTTCCAGGCAGAGATCATCTTGGGCAGAGTTCTGATCTAGTTTTCATTTGGAAGCTATTATTTTTATCTGATACTTTATTTAGAGTCTCTAAAGTATCTTAGGTCAACTATTCATAGCCACTTGTCCCTCTTCAATTTTCTGGACACAAGTTCTATGGGCTAAAACCATAACCGATTCTGTATACGTATCCTGAAAACATGGGCCAAGAAGTCAGGTTTCACTCTCTTGTGTCATTGGCCTTTTAATTATTTTGTACAAATAGACCAACCTTAGATTTACTTGTCAAAAGAGGTAAGGTCACTTTATGAGTACTTTCATTCCAATTTCCTAGGTGTCTTTTCTGATTAGAAAAACCTATAAACTATGTAGCTTTAAATTTATAGAATCATTATTCCTGAAGGTTTTGCTGTCCTTCACGCTCCGAGATGGCACAGCTGACCCAGGGATGGGAGAGATTGTGCTCCCAGTTCCATGGTGATCTTCTCATCGGTTCTACCTACATCTCACCATAGTACCTCCTCACCGACAAGGAACACGCTTTTGTCACCGACCACAAGGTCAACAGATCCATTCACAGACTGAAGCTACTTTAGTTTCCAACTTTTCCGTTTGAAAAAAGAACACCGGTCTTTGTACTATGACAGAAACTTCAGAGCTTAGCAAGTATTACTTCTCCACACAATAATGATGCCCACCAAACATCACAAGGCACTGATATCACACAGGAGTAAACATTGATCTTAGCTCACAGGGGTACGGTTTCTGCTATCTGGTCTGTGCTGGGCTGATCTGGCTGGGCTCCCTGACACTTCTGGGGACCAGCTGGGTTATTCAGACTCTTTTACTTGCTCCTATGCATGCTAGGAGCAGCTGGTTGTGGGCCAATCTACAATGGATTTGGGGAGATGAAGGAGAAATTGGCTCTATACCCCACCTGGACATGTTGCTGAGTTCATAGGCAAGGGACAAACAGACATCACCAGAGCTTTTTAAAGTCTTTGTTTCACTTGGTTAACAGTTCATTGGGTAAAATGTCATTTCTATGGGCCTGAACCAGAGTGGGAAGATGGGAATGTAACTGAAAAATTGAGGTCATTATTGTCATCTACCAAAGATTCATGGGGAGAAATGTATGGCTTTTACTGCATGTACCGTTTAAGTCAAATGAGTTAACATGAGACCTTCCATTCTGCCCTTGGTACTTACAGATGAAAGTCATGCGTTCCAATGGCAAATCTACATGAATCTACTAGGGAAGTTAACTTTTTAGTTAGGCAATGTTTCGGATAAATAGAAAGAGGAATAGAAGATTTGAAATATATTAAATATTGAAGAAAAACATGTTGCAGTTTGAAAATAATGAAGTTATTTTAATTTGCACCCTGGACAAGTGAAGACACTTTTGACAAACAAATGGCCTCGTGTAGCACAAACAGTAGATGGAGAATTCAATCTCACACCATTGAGTCAAAGATATTTTTCTTCCCTAGGAAACAGCAGCAGTGGCAATTGCCTATTTCTCTAGTATGCTCCTTTAAAGGAATTTAGCCATAAATGAGCCAAAGCAGCCTGAACAAGTCAGAATTTTTTCTGATGAAAACATCGATTGTTTTCCATTTTATTTTTTATATTTTTACTAATTTTATCATTCACCAACAAATGAAGATGATTGGTTCCAAATGATTTTCTATTATTTTTATAGAAATACTTCTGTTACTTAAGATTGAAGTGCTGTGCCTTAAGTCTCGTAATCTTTTCACATTATGGGTCATTTCCAATACTTGTAATTTTCATAAAATGAGAACATTATTTATGGTAAGTAAAAGTGGAGAAAAAATATGAAAGTGCCTGGTGCTCTATGAATTCGAACAATATATTATCTATGTAAATTGCTGTGAGGATAAAACAGAGCTTTGCGTGTGGTCATCAGTTATTGACTAATAGTGCATGTATTTAGGTATCAGAAGTCCATTTTCCACGGAGGACCGCTAAGCCATGGTGGATCGTCTGGAGAAGAGGGCTCACTCACCTTCCCACGCAGACAGAGGAGCATCAGGACAACTTGAAAGCATCAGGAAGTGGATTTGAATCCTATATGTAACTCTTTACATAGACCAGATTTGAAAAAAAAGGATAATTCCTCCTAACCATATAGGAATTTATGGTTAAGAATCCAATTAGAACCAGTCATCATTAATGTCACCTTGCTGTCAGTCAAGTCAAGAGGTGGACCTGGGCAGGACTCTGGAAACTGCTCTGGGATCCCCAATAAAACTGAAGTGCAGGCATAGTACGTTGTCCCTTTCCTCCCTGAGAGGATCCACTCTCTCCCTTGAGCATGTTCCCCCTTTCCCACGCATGTTACTTGTATCAACATGTCTGAAATCTTTCAGATTTGATCGCAAGAATCAGGGTTTGAAGGGAGAATCTTAGCACTGCCTCATTTTCCTGGAAGTCCCCATCCTTATAACAGAACAATGATGCCTATTTAGAGGATTCATATGTCATTCATGCAAATCATGTAATATATAAGACATACAATAAATAGTAAAGTTTAGATGGAGTTAAATGTGGTCTTTCTGATGGATTTATGTGTCATCTGATTTTAACTCCAGAACAGGTATCTAGCGGGCATTTCTCATTATAAATTAATTGCCAAGTACATTGCCAATCTCATGCACATCTGCTAGAAATTTTGATTGGAGAAAATAAAAAAGCAAGGAGACAAACTCATGAAAATTATTTAGTGGCTCCTCTACATCATTGTGGATGTGAACTTCCTACCCTCTTAAGTTGGTTTCCTTGGTTAGTCTCGCTTCACTGAAATTTTGGAATTCCAATTATGGTTTTGTCTCTGATAGTTAAAAATGATTGACTTTCTTAAGAGTAAATGTGTATTTCAAATTTTACTTTTCTGTAAACAACTAAGAGAATGAGGTTTTTTAAAGGGGGTGGGACAAATGGTCTAATGGAAAAATTATGAGATTTGTGAGCAGACCAAACTGGATTTGAAGCTATTTCTGAAAATATGTAGTTAAGTAAGTTACATATTTTCTTAGGTCTTCAGATTCTGCATCTGTAAAATAAAAACAATATGTCTTTCTCTTTAGGTAAAATAAGTTGTGCAAACCGACAAGAGCACAGTAGTACTTCAATTAATGTGCCTCCTTTTCAAACTATTTCTTAATTCTTCAATTTCAATCAGAATTTAGATTGGAAGAATATGGTTTTGTCGAGATGATGGTAAACTTGTGTGCACCTTCTTATAAATTATTATCAGATATAATTATATGATCAGCCAATTAAACAAGAATAAACAGAAAAGTGAAATTAATATAATTTCTCTATATGAAAAAGTATATGTCAAATTTCCTGTATGTAAAATATTAAATTTCCTGAAATATAAATTTGGGAAATTCCACATTCACATGTCTATTAGAAAAATGCAATCCCCCAAATGACTGCAAGTTTTCTTTACTAAGTTCCAATTTTTCCTTTGTTGTTTGTGATCTTTGTGCTTCTAAGTTTGTGTTTTATATAGTTTTTGCCTTGGATCTCCCTTGTTTCAATCCTCTAAAACTGTCAAGAATAACTTAACCTGTTTTATTATTCCCATAAATTCATATGTAACTGGTAGCTAAATCCAATTTGTGTCAATCTGTCTTTCTTTGTGGCCTATTCTAAATCTCTTGGCGTGTTCCACAAAAGTAGAATCCTATTAACACCAAATAACCAGCTCTGTATTTTATTCAATAGTTATTATAGTCCTTCCAATGTCACAGTGCATAAAAGATCTTGGTCTCGCCATCGATATATTACAGCAAGAATTTTCAACTTGTATGTATGTGTGGAGGAGTTGTAGGGATGTGTAGTGTTTTATAAATGATTGTACAAGATATTGCCTTTGCCTTCAACTTATATCATTTCCAACACAATTTAAAATGACTTGTCAAAGAATTTCCGAATATCATTTATCATAAAATGGCTTTACATTATAAATATAAGTAATTTGATATTTCATAATTACATCTAAAAGGTAACCTACAAAAATTAAAAATTGAAAAAATATTTTAATTGATTAAATTGAGGTTACTGCATAGTAATCTTAAGGAAACAATCATACTTGTAGATAGAATCATTTTTTTGTGACTATCTCATTTATAATAGTAAAGAAACATCAAACTCATGATATAATCTTATGCGTCCTACTCTGCATATTATCTAATGTGGATTATTTTTATTCACCAGAGGAGTTTCATGTTGAATTAACCCATGCCCTTAAATAAAAATGTTTAAAAATGAAAAATTCTTTGCTTTCATGACTTTTCAAGTATCTATGAATTATTAAAATTTGGGGATAAAATTCAGTTATCATCATTATCTTAAAAAAACAAAACAAAACATCCAGTACTTGTGCACTAGATGACCAATTACTCAAAATTCTAAGTTTATGTTAAGTTTGTCATCCCAAGTACATGTCACCATGACATAATTGGAAATATTAAGAAGAATATGGTTTAAATAAGCTCTGTATTAGTTTTCTTTCACTGCATTAAAAGTTGCCACAAACAGCAGCTTGATACAGCACTCGTTTATTAACCCACAAAGGTCACAAATACAAGTGGGACTAACTGGTTTCTCTGCTCGGGATGTGACTAGGCCTTTGAGTTGGTAAGTTGTGAATGTCTAAGTTCATAAAGATTTGGGCTGAAACTACATTCTTTTTTAAATATTTTAAAATTGTTGATGGATCTCTATTTTTATTTATTTATATGCAGTGCTGAGAGTCGAACCCAGTGCCTCATACATGCTAGGTAAGTGCTCTACCACTGAGCTAAAAACCCATCCCCTGAAACTACATTCTTAAGGTTGTGTGGGGGACCCCATCCCCCTGTTTGTTGTGGGCTGGGGCCTCTCCTTCCATCTAGAGGTCTTTCCTGTTCCCATGGTCCACCCACAGTCAAACAGAAAGATTGCATGCAGCATCCTGCTCTCACTTCAAATCTCTTGATTTCTTTTTCTCAAACCAGTTGGAAGAAACTCTGTTTTGAAGGGCTGATGTGATTAGGTTGGGACTGGGGGAAGGGAGGAGTGATACCTAGTTTTCCATATAATATAATGCAATCAGTGAAAAATATCTCATTATATTTATAGGTTTTGTGCATCTCTATGGGAGGGAATTAGTGATGAAGATATTTGATACTCTTAGGATTCAGCCTATCGCAAACTGGCTGCAAAATAAATCTACCCATGCTTCTCATTTGTTCACCAGGTTTAAGAAAGAACATACCACATCTTGGAACTAGTGAGCAAGACCAAAGAAGAAGGATATACAACAATGGGGAGAACTCAGGAATGGAGGGTTAACAATGCTGTGTCTTTCACAGTGTTCTCTTTTCATAAGTTAAAGATGTTTGCATGAATAATACTCTATCAGAATTTTGCCTAAACTGTTGTTTTGCTGGGTTATTCCAAATTCCATTAAAAATTAATTGGCACATAATATTTGTACATATTTATGGGGTACAACATAATAAGTTGATGTATGTATATAATGTATAATGAAAAATCAGGGTAATTAGCATCTCCATCTCCTCAATTATTTATAATTTCTTTGTGTTGGGACCCCTCAGACTCTTCTAGGAAGTTTGAAACATAGAATCAAATTTTGTGGATGACTCTCATTAAACTCTTCTTATTTATCTCTTGTACTATTTGATCCTCTATGAAGATCGTCTTCTTTCTCTAGGTTTCTTCCTTCTCCTAGACATCTTTTCTCTTACCAACACTAGCATCTTTGTGCTGCTCTTCCCATACCAGTATGAGCAACTTCACCTGTTTCCTGAAGTACAAAATTACATAGCTTTCTGCCAACTGGATTGTCACCTGAATAATTTTAAACTTGGTATGGAAAAACTTGAATTTAATAATTTCTCTCCGAAACATTTTCTGACTTCTCTCTATTAGAAACACATTCCCAGATTGAAATCTTATTTATTCTTGCATACCATTTTTGTGAAAGTACGAAATACTGAACTGTGCTATTATTTGTTTCTGCCCATTCATTTTCATTTTACCCATCTTTTACCATTCTTGTATTACCTTTCTCTGCACCAGTGAGTTTTAATATGAAAGGATTTTTTTTCTCCGAATAAATTTTGAGTTTTTTTCCTCCTGCAAACAAAATCTTAGAAGAAACATTATTATGTATAATATGTAAAATTGTTATTTATTTGAAATTTCACAACAATTAGTCTATTTCAGATATTTAAACACTTAGATGTTTCATTATTGCAACATAAATGATTAAATGAGATTTGAACACTCTCAAAATATATGATATTTCATTATTTTTGGCAACTATAATCTTGGGTAGGTTTTATTTGATTTCTACATTTGTCTGTGTTTGGGAGCACATCCTTGCAAATTTTATTATTATTATTTTTTGCAATATCAGAAAACTTTCAAGTAGAATTTTCAGATAATTAAAGAAATAGAGATAATACATTTTTGTTCCAAAACATCAGCCTGCAGCATGCCTTCCTTAATAGGAAAGGGTCCCTTCCATTCATACTGAGGATCAAGGATAGAATCACAGTGACTATTCATGAGAAACCATGCAAACAAAAATAAAATGCAGTGGGATATTCAAACACATACAGTATTAAGGGGAAAAACCACCAAACTAGACTTACAAGGACCTAAGCCATTTTTGCTGTGAACTCCTGGTAATACTACTTCAGCTACCTCCATGGGCAGGTATAAATTCTAGCCATAAAAAAAAAAACGTGTTTTTTATAGGACATGATTAATTAACTAATAGGCATAAAGCTAATCAGAGTCAACAAGAATCACTGAAACCATAGCACGGGTATTTGAATGGCGATTCGTCCTGCAGAATTTAACCTAAAGTATGCGAAGTACGCACAGGTACGTAACCACGGGATGAGGACCTCCCTGCCACAAGAGGGAGTAACTCCTCACAGACCTCATGGTTTCTACCCCTTGATTAATCCATGCCAGATGCCAAGCTAAACCTTTTCTTTTTCTCCTAAGAATACAAGCAAATAAATTTCCTTTCTTCTTAATTCAGTTTGAGCCCTAGTTACCATAACTTTCAATCAAAAGAACTTTAATTGTTGTATTGAGCATTAGCTTTTTAAGGGACATAGCTTTCTTCGCTAACTGACAATAAAGTTTAACTAGTGAAGACGAAAGAAAATCACATTTATTTTGGCTAATTAGAATTGCAATTGGAGAAAACACAAAGACAAGCAGTCCTGAAAATGTTCTCTGAGCTTTTACAAAATGGTGGCCATATTTAAAATTTAAAACTGCCAGAGCATTGATATTTACATCATTTGCTTGTCAGAAATTGTGATTAGCACTAACAAGCTTTAAGCTGTCTTGTAAGTAAAGGATTGAGTGCTATTTCAAAATATAGGTAATTTAGAAGTGGCGGGTAGAACTGCTCACAAATCCTTAAGGAAAGCCAGTGAGTTGCACTTTGGTCCATTCTAATGGTTCAGTTTCCTATGTGTTTGGCATCTACCTAAGAATGACCTGCTCCATTTTAAGCACCCCGAACCAATGCTGCTCCATTTTGATTTTTTTCCCATGACATCTTCTAGCTATCTATTTTTAATTTGTGTATTCATAAGTCTCAAAGGTTGTAGAGAATAGCTGTTTTTGAACTACTTGGGACTGCTATAAGTGGCATGTTAAAGATGACATAATCTTTTCAAGTTTTCATTCATCAATTTTAGAATGTTTTATTAAATATCTATGATGTGTAGAAAAATGGATAATTTATCAAACAGAACCAAATCCTTCTCCCCAAAACTATGAAATCTCAGCTATTTGCCATGTGGGTTATTCTGAAAGGTTGGTGTTTTCCCTGTGCCTAGCTATGTGTATTTAGAATAGATAGTAAGTGCTAATGATTTTCAAAGGAATTTTTTCAATGTGTATCAGCAGTGTCCTTGCCTTTTAAAACAATGTACAGTGATCATAATTTAATATTTTTGGTATCCCAAGTCACCATAATGCTATTTCATTGGGAGAGCTGTGTGAGTGTGAGGTGGGGAAAGGATGCTGTACATGAATAGTCCCACCCAGGGTTGAGCCCCAGGTCATTCACCTGCTATCCCACTTGGCAACCCTGCATCCCGGGAACTAGCAGCTCTCTGAGAGTGAATGGGTTTTCTTCTTGTTTTTATTCCATCTTGACAGGTACTGTAAACTAGTGATGCTCAAATTAGGTCCGTGGGTTCACAAACCATGAGTTATCTGTCTGCAATGGGATAAGGGCAGGCATTGAAAGTAACTATTGAGAACTTTTTATAGCAACTTGACAGAGTAATTTTATGTCTATTGGATGTAATAATAAAAATGTTGGTCCTGAACTTTTATGTCTTTTTATTTTTCTACTATTTTCTTTTTATTAGATTGTACAAAAGTATTGATTGCAAAAGATTGGAAAATAAAAAAACAAAACAAAACAAAAAGCAACACTTGTCCTTCTCTATGCACACTGGAGGAGGCATGGCTTTGGATGCTACTCCTTTACCAACTTTTGAATTTACCTGAAATCAGTTTCTGTTTTGGATGTGTGTTTGACACTTACCTTCTTTTTCTTGTATTAAGTTTATACAAAATATATTAGTTCTATTTACTCTCATGAATCAGAAATTCTTATCCATTTGTGAAGGTGAGAGGGTTCAGGATTTTAGAAAGCATTTTTTTTTTTTTTTTGCTTGACGTGTGTCTGACAATAGTAGCATATATATTAATTACTAATTAGTAGAGGCTTAGATTCCAGATAATGATGGCAAAGCATTACATGTACAATGACAGTAAATAGATTTGAAGTGATGAGTCAAGAATCTGTTCTATACCCAACAACATAAATCTAATATTTGGAATCTGTAGCAATGTTAATATCTGACTTTAATCTATGACAACATAGCTGTTGGGTTGCTTAATATCACAGTTTTCCAGCTCCTAAATTTCTAGCCATATTCCCCTTCTCTTTTGCCAAAATCTTCAATATCCATGCTTAGCCCTAAAGATGATAACATGTACAGGTGTTTATCTTGATTCTTTTATGTGACACATTATCACTAGATTTAGCTAGTTCAGAAGAGATGCTTGTTCATGTGTTTTCATATCTTGACTAGAGTAAATGGCTGAGCATACTTATTGAGTCAATGTAACCTGTTGCAAGCGTTAGTCCAGTAGGCTAGTGATCTCAGTCCCATAAATTAATGAATTACCTAATTTGTCAAAACTTACTTTCTCATCCACAAAATGGAAATATTTAAAACTCATTGGTAATGTTAATATCCAAAATTTCACAACAAATAAGAAATGATATGCAAATCATACACTTTCTCTGTGGGAGGGGGCAGAAGGAGTCGTGGTCTTTATTTGACAAATAATACATTTCATGGATGAGCCAGTTTTCTCTGTCTGCAAGGTGCAAATGAGGCCATATTCTGAAACTGACCTTGGCCAATTCTATCTTTGCTTGCAGAGCAGAGCTGTAGCCCTGGTCAGTCTTTTTAAAGAATGACTGCAGGAAGCAGACACACATCAGAACTTGGCATTGCTATTTCCATATCAATACTCAGGCTCTTTCAATGATAAGGAACTTCAAATTAGTGCTGGGGTCAGGGATCTGGACTCCTATAGAAATGCCTGCATAAGTTTTATTTAACTCAATCAATATTATGTAATATCGAAGTTTAAAAACTTAGTTAACGACTTTTTGAAATGTTCCCAACTGAATTTAGGAAGATAAGGGGGTGAAAGGATGGGAAGAATATAGACACAGTCAAGAGAAAGAAGGGTACATCAAGGAGAATTTGGCTTGTTATTTAAAATATCTCTTTTATAATACAGAACAGAGAAAAAATCTTCCCTATATTTTTCTCCTTATGTTATAGATTCTTCATGCTAATTTTCTCAAAATAATTACCCATGAATCTAGACTAATTAGCAAAAAAGCATAGAGAGAATCATTGAAAAGTTTGAGATAATTTCTCAAAGATCCATAATATTATCATATGAAAATAAAGATTCAGTATAAAATAAAATATTCTCCTAATTACTAATTATTTTAAATAAATTCTAATGAAAAGATAAGAATGATTAGTAATTAGCATACCACTATTTTTATGTAAATGATCCTTCTAAATGGTTCAAAAACAGTTGCTTTCTTCATCTAGTTAATTATACTCTTATAGCCTTGTTTATATTATTAATTCAAGGAATATATCTTTTATTCACATATAGAAGAGTAGCAACATCATTAATGTTTGATGTCTAAATGATAATGTTCAAATTAATAGGAATTTGTTATATTAATGTTTGGTAATTTTATCATGGATGTCCATCATTCAGTTAATATATGCTTTTGAGAATATGACTACCAAAAATAGTGGTTTCAGAATTCCCAAAGTGCATGAAATCTTTCTGTAGGTATTAAACTCTCATCAGAGAAAATATTTTTAAAAACAAATGAGTTCAAAAGTCAGTAAACTACATCCATGATTCTTCAGAACTCATATTTAAAACTGAGATTTTAAATTTGGGGATTTGAAGAGGGTAAAGGAATCCCTAAATGGGCTGGAACAAAACACTAAGGACACAAATCAAAGGGTAGAATTTTACTAAGAGATAAAAAGAGCAGAACTCTGGGATCATTAGGAAAAAAATATACTTAGCACAGAATAACCAGCTGAAAAATATGACTGAATATTTTAAAAGAAGAATTGGAACTGAAGTCCAAGGCTATACACTAATTCAGGACTGAGGGGAAGGCTACACTTGCAGTAAAATGATGAGAAATGTGGAATAAAAGGAACCTCTGAACTCTATATGAATATAGGAGTTAAAAGGAGAAATATGCTTGCTTAAACTCTGAGTGAAAACAAATAAAAATGTAACTTCCTCATACTTCCCTTGAGAAAATCACAGTCCTGAGCTTGAGCCAAGTGGAGAATCTAAATTTATACTTTCAGTGTGAAGTAAGATTCCAAGTTGAGAAACTGTGTTAGTCAGCTTATCAATACTGTGACAAAGTAACTGAGATAATCAACTCAAAAGAAGGTGAAAGATTTATTTTGGCTCACAGTTTCAGAGATTCTATTTCATAATCAATGCTTTGGGCCTGTGAGGGCACCATACATCATGGCAGAAGCATGTGGCAGAGGAGGCAGGAAGCAAAGATAGAGGCCGGGTCCCAATGTTCCAATGGAGGGCATGACCTGCCTGCATCTGGCCCTAACGGTTCTACCACCTGCAAATAGTGTCACAGGCTGGGAAATAAGACTTCAACACATGGAACACTGGGGGACATTTGAGATCCAGATTATAGCAGAAATTAACATAAAGGTTAAAAGTACTTTGCAAAAGCATATGCAAAACCTTTGTGGGTGAATATTCCTATAGGATTTATGTGGGGAAGGGGGAACAAAACTTGTAAAGAAGAAGCCAAGACAATAAAAAAGTGCTCAATGATCTTTGCTACATGAGAATCAGCGTTCAGAAGCAACATGGAACTGAGACTCAAGATTTTCAGACATTAGAACAATATTCAAAAGCAAGAGGTTGAGGTATTCCCAGAACTTGTCTTAGTCCCAGAACTGTAGAACAGGATACAAAGCAGAGGACAAAATATTCATCCTGTAACAATGATTGTAAGAGAACTGAGGCATTTAATAAGAGTGAGCTGAACAGTACCCCACTCTCCAGTGCACCTCCTCTTGTGTTACTGGGTGGATGGACTTCCAATAACAGAGGCAGGGCCTAGAATTGAAAGGAAAGTGGAAGACGCTGAAATAGAGTAGGTTCACCTTTGGGGAACTGTGTGATGAAGGGGCTTCCCAGAGGTTCTGCAGACCTCAGTCATGACGTCACATAGGGGGCCAACATTTGAACCCTTAACACAGGGACATATCATTAATGAGGAGTTTGAACAGCACTAGGTAGTTCAGCTGAGACTGCTCTGATTTAAAAATGACTACATATGTTAATATAAAAAGCATTCCTAACTCACATACATTGTTGGAAGAACTGTAAATTAGTGTAGACATTATGAAAAATAGTATAAAAAAAATCCTCAATTGAAATAGATTTTGATTCAATAATCCAGCTACAGGATATATATCCAAAGGATATAAAAGTAGTATGTAAAGATATCTGCATTCTCATGTTTACTGCAGCATTATACATGGCAGCAAAGAGAGAGAATCAACATAAGTATTCAGCAGTAGATGGATAAAGAAAATGTGGTATGTTTACACAATAGAATACTATCCACTATAAAAAAAAAAAGAATGAAGTTCCCTCATTTGCCACAATATGAATGAGCCTGGAGGGCATTATGTTAAATGAAATAAACTGGGCACAGAAAGACAAATAATGCATGGCTTCACTCATTTGCAGAAATGTAAAAAAAAATTTAGAATTAGAAGATAAAATGGAGATAATAACAAAGGCTTGGGAAGGCAGGAGGAGAGAGAAATCGGGAGAAGTTAAACAAAGGGTACAAAGTCACACGATCATATTAAGTTCTTGTGTTCCAGTCTGACTGTGTTTAACAACTGTATAATGCACATTTCAAGATAGCTAGAAGGAATAATTTCAAGTGCTCTCATAACAAAGAGAGTTTGAGGTGATGGAAACACTAGTTACCCAAGTTCGATATTACACGTTGTGTATCTGTATTGAAACATCATATTATACCATGTAAATATGTATAATTATTATATCTATTAAAGACAAAAAATACATTTAAAAGTCCTTAAGAAAGGAATCGTTCATTTTGGAAAAGGCTAAATTTGAAAAGAAAAAAATAGAGTCTCTAGAAATAAAGTAATAGTTGCTGAGCTTAAAAAAATCATTGAAGATCACTATTTAGAGCAGAAAATACAAGATATGATTTTTAAGAAGGAAAGTATTGATTATAGAGAATTGGATGCATCCAAATCGGCAAAAGAACTGGGATGAGAAGTCTAGGGCTGTCAATCAAACAGTTTGATATCAATTTCAATTCACACCTTTATGGTCCAAAGTCAGAATATGATATCAGGTTTTCCCCATCACTCTACCTGGTGACTGCAAACTACTACACACAAAATAATCTCTTGATTCTGCAAAGCTCATAACAAAACCAGAGAAGATTAATAAGAAGAAGAAAAAGGAGGAGGAAGAGGAGGAGAGGAGGAAGCAGAAGAAGGAGGAGGAAAAGAGGAGGGGAAGGAGGAGGAAAAGGAAGAAGAAGAAGAGGATGAGGAGGAGGACCAAGAGGAAGAGAAGAAGGAGAAGAAGAGAGACTCCCAACTTCCTTTCCAGACACAGTAAAAATAGGTGACCTGCACCTCATTTCCACTTGCTAAATCATGTACCACAATCTCACAATATCATACTGGTGCAACTTAAGTCCAGTATCCTGACTGTAAGAGGAGTGCAAGTAATACATACGTAGTTTTTCACTGCTCTAGAAAAAATTACACATTTAATGCCAAGTTCTGTTGGCTCAAACATGAGAAACCAAAATATAAGCACATATACGTGGTACAAACAGAACTTTACAAGAGATTTACAGTATATTCATATTTGTTAATTATATTTAGGATTTTTGTTTTTGTGATGCATTTTTCTTTTTATCCTTTTTCTCAAATGAAATAAAACAAGAGAAAATTTGCCATGAAAAATACATGTCTTTATTCTTTAGTTCAATCCCATCCTTAACATACACAAAAGGCAACATGATAGAAGAAAACGAGAAGGGTCACAAACTCATATTTTATAATCAGAAATTATTCTAACAAAGAAAATGAGAAGAAATGTCAATTCACCAGTGAGGATGAATGCCTATATTACTACAGAGCTCAGATTTTAGAAGAGTAATTCAAAAGTCTTGGAAGAGAAGGTTAATCAAGTGCAACTTCAAAGAGTAGCACAAACCCATAAGATGTGTCAGGAAGACTAATGAATTATATCAAATTAAAGACTAGAAAGAGCTGATGCTTGCAAAGAAACTGATAATGACCAAAGTATGACTTAAAAAGAGAAAAGCATAGCTTTATAACTATATTGAAAAGAAAAATGTGATTTCATCTCTTACAGCAGGTACAATGTAAATGGTTGCAAAGAATTTGCTTAGCCTAGCAGAATATGAAGTACCTTCATCCTTTTCTACAACCAGTAAGTATTTAGTAATTGTAATAATAGCCAATATTATTAATAAATATATTCTCCAACAATATTGTGATAAGCACAACATGACATAAATGATTCCATGCTCTATTTTAATTTTTACATTATCTGAACCAATTTGATCAAATTCTGTACCTCAGCTAATATGATATTATATGTATATATATGTGTGTGTGTGTCCATCTAATATATGTATATATTATATATGTATATATAATATATGTATGTATATTGTATATGTATGTATATTGTATATGTATGTATATTTATACTTATTGTTTCTTTCTTTGCTATTCCACGAGACTGTTATAATGAAAAATCAAATCTTGGTAAAAATGAACAATGAAAAAGATTACCAATACTCTTCCTTGCTTTTTTACTTATGAAACTGAATAATCTTTAGCTTCTGCACTATAGATCCTACATTAACAGAAACTAAAATTCATTTTAAATGAGGAAACAGGAAAATTAATGTATTTAAATTAATTCAGATTTATATATTTATCATATTTTTCCTGTAACACTAAGAGTTACAGACATTACTAGAAAATTATAGTAATCATTTTGAAATAATGTATAAAAAAGGAAATCATAAAAGAATTAATTCTAATTTTCAAAGGATAGAAGTTAAAGATTATGTTGCATATCAGCAGATGGATTTGAAATGCTCTCAAAATAATTTTGTTATTTTTTATTAAGAAGTACAAGGAAGAAAGCCATTAGTAATCATTATGAGGTTACAAGGTCATTATCACTCCAATCTAAACTCATCTAACTTTTTTATAGAATGTTTAGAATAAAGAGCAAGAAAAGTCTGTAGACATTGAATAACTTGTTTTCCCCTGTGTAAATATATATTGCCTCTTTATGGCAACTGGAGAAAATAGTTGTCTATATTTAAGCAAATGATTATATTATAGAACAAATTTGGCCACAGTATTAATGAATACACATTTAAAAACTGAGTGTAGATTTCCAGAGAAATATTATAAGGTGATGTCTTTGTTCAAAGTCTATTCTGCATTCCTATCAACAACTTCAATAAAATTATCTATGATTGCCTTTAACAAATATGAAAGTTATTAAAAATTATGCCAAATAATATTTTGAATATGTTACTTCAATAGGTTTAAAGAGTATGGTTAGATATATAGAAGGTAATGATTAATATGAGAAGATTTGTGATTATATTGTTAAACTGATATTTATTTAAATTGAAAGCAAAATGAGAGAGACTTAAATGTCCCAGATTTTCTCTGAGAAAATTAGTAAAAAATAACCTTCAGGAAGAAAAATTGAGTGAAGTTCAATAAAGAATGATAAGGATAAAAAGTCTAGATTGTTATAATATACAGTTATTATCTTTTGATTGAAAAATGATTTTAGGAAAATATATATTTGTTTCAACTCTGCCCCATGAAGTATTAGAATATTTAATGAAGAAAATAAGGTAGACATTTATTCATTCTTGGCCATCAAACATGCATTTTTGTTTTTCAAAAGAATCTTAGAAGACTCTCTGAACTTTTCAAAGATAAAAGAAAGATGAATAAATTGAAATATGTTTTCTACTGAATGTGTATTGCTTTGTACCATCATAAATAAAAAATTGTTAAGTTGAATTATTGTGTTAGAGGCATTCTCTATGTACAAACCAAATGTATGGCAAAGAGTCAATTCCTAAAAATACTTAGGGAACTCATACAACTAAATAGCAAAAATAAAATAAAAATAAAACCTGATATAAAAATGAGCAATAGATGTAAATGAATATTTTCCAAAGTCAATACAGAAGAATGGCCAACAGGTATATGAAAAATGCTCTATGTCACTATTCAGAATATCAGGGAAATGCACATCAAAACCACTATCTAAACTCATACCTCTTAGGATGGCTATTATTTAAAAAGCCAAAAACAACAAGTGATGGAGAGGATATGGAGAAAAGGGAACATATATGCTCTCTTGGTGTGAATGTAAACTTGTAAAGCCATAGGGAAAACCCTCAATTTGTGGTAGTATACAAATGGTAGATTCATTTTGGGAAGGAAGATGCACTTTGACCCTTTATAATAAAATCAAGATTAGTGTTACTATACGACCTGGAAATCATGCTCCTTGATTTTACCCAAATGAGCTGGTAATGTCTATCTCTATCCAGCCTACAGAAAAACATTTATAACAGCTTTATCAATAATTATCAAAACTTGGAAACAATCAACATTCCTGCAGTATGTGACTGGATAAACAAGCTATAGTGCATACATACAATAGAATATCATTCAGTGATAAAGAAATGAGTATTAAGCCATGAAGAGATGCAGTGAAGGGGTCTCAAAACATATTTCTAAGTGAAAGAAGCCAGTGGGAAGGCTATGTCCAGCATGATTCCAGCAATATGACATTCTGGGAACGAAAAGCTATAGAGATAGTAAAAAGATTAATAGCTGCCAGAGGTTAGATGGGGAAGGAGGGAGGGCTGAATAGATGGAGTACTGAGGATTTTTAGGGCCATGAAACTATTTTTTAGGATACTGAACAAACATCATTAAATATCAGTTTATGCATCTGTCAAAACCCATGAGATGTATGGCACAAAGAATGCACACTACAGACTTTAACAAAATGTATCAGTATTAGTTCATCAAAGGTAATAGATGCACTGCACTAATTCAAAATATGTATAATGGCAGAAACTATAGGGAGACAGTGGAGATTTGAAGATTATATCCAAACTATGTACTTTTTGCTTAATTTTTCTGTAAACCTAAACTCCTTTAAATATTCAAATTCATTAATTTAAAATAACAAGAGAAAAGCACGTGTATAATCTTTCATCTTCATCTTAAAGAATTCCAGAAATTTCCTGAGTAAAGGTATGTATTATGTGAATGTTTGTAAGAGACTGCAGAGAATACCAAGCTCGTGAGGTCATGGGAAAGGAGAGGCAACCAACATCAAAGTTTCTACTCTGGAACTTTTTTCAAGGAGAACACATTCAGGTGTTATGTGTAGTTTGTGTAATAAAAATAATAGACATTTCAATTAATTCAGAAGCTTAAATGAAAGGCATAATTTAAGTTGAAACTAAAACAATTGCACATATAGTTATGAAAGACATTTAAACAATTTATGCAAATATTTTCTAGAGGTTTCAATGTGAATGATAAATCATAGCATTAGTATTTCAAAAAATTCAAAAGTGATGCAGCTTCGGAGATGCATTAATCAAATTCTAATGTCCAAATCAAGGGCATTGCCTGCTGGTTGGCATTCCAGGTGTTTGAAATGATGGGCAATTAGTTAGCTTTTCCCTTCTGGAAGTGTTTTCATTCAGCTAACCTTTATTACATGCTTCTGTGCCATGAACTGTGCTGATGTTCCCATGCATTTGCCTACACCATGTCCACATTTGCAGTGAGATGCTGATGGAGAATTATTTGTTGTCAAATAATAAGAACAGATTTGAAGGAGCAGCTGCTACCATATGTCTTCCAGTGAAGTGACCAACCCTGGGTTTTGTAAAACATTTGTTTTTGTTGTTATTATTCTGGTTTTTAGAAAACATATATTACTGATAAATTCCTAAAACAATTGTGAATAAATTTATTAATTAATTTACATAAAGAAGTAACGATTTGAAAAGATGCACATGATCCATGTTTGTAGGTGTAAAATTTTATCCCCATGAACCAGTTGAGGTTTAAGTTAGGCAATAAGTTGCCTTTGCTCCTAGGTATGGGATAGATTTTCACTATTATGGGTTGTCATCATTAATCCATATTCCATATTCCAGGAGGTCCCTTATTTTCATCAGCATGAAAGGAGAATGGGCTTTCTTCTTAGACAGAACATAGTAGGAACCCCAGATGTACCCCTGCTTATCAAAGTCATTGTCTTACGTGCTCTGGGCCTTGAGACCCTCATTCCTCACACAAGTTTAAAGAGATGTGACATAAGGGATTGTTTTTTTGTTTTTTTTTAATGTTTATTTTTTTTTAGTTGTAGGTGACAGAATATCTTTATTTTATTTTTTATGTGGTGCTGAGGATCGAACCCAGTGCCTTATGCGTGCTAGGCGAGCACGCTACCACTGCGCCATAATCCCAGCCCCGAGGGATTGTTTTGAGGAGATGTTTGGCATGTTAAGCTCATAAGTACCTATATGCTCTATAAATACCAGCTTTTATCAGTTACAACTATTATTAGTAGTGTTTCTCTATATATTTATGAATTTTTCTACCATCTTGACCCTTTGATAAGCTAAAATCCCAAACTGTCCCACTCAAAGGATTACGGCCCTCTTTTAATATCACTATTTTAATTAGCTTGTTATCACCTATCTATATGTGGAATTGCTTTCACCATTCTATTTTGTAAAAAGTTTATCAGTGACACTAAAGTCTTAAATCTGACATAATTTTCTAAGATTGATGTTACATGTGTGTGTGTGTGTGTGTGTGTGTGTGTAAATGTGCCTATGCAAGACTTAAAACGGGCCAACGATTGCAGCAAAATTAAGGACATCTGCAAAAACATTCAACTGAGCACTCTTGATGGCATTATGGTCAATGCCAGAAGATGACTTAGAAATCTCATAAGTCACACAATTTCAGCCTTAAAAAGAAATATACTTTTATGCTGTCACGTTGCTTCAGTCATTTTGCGAAACACGTGTGGTATAAACAACTGATTGGCTCTCTAAAGTTACATTTTTATCTAACATAAATTCTAGTTACATAAAAGCCCATTAAAGACTCAGAAATGTACACCAATTTCCTCAAAAAATTTCTACATTTTCTAGACAAATTCCATTAAAACTGACCAGAACAAAATAATTCTTTAAATTCACAAATTGCATGTGTGAAACGAATTTAAGTGAAAACTCTCATTGCAGGTTCAAAAGAAAATGAAAAATTCCTTATATGTCTTTTTCTTAGGATCACCTGTTTAAATCAACTAATGTTCTATATGACTCCAGAGGAACATCAGGGAAGAACACTCATATTGATAATGCTTTTCATGTTAGCAATCTTAAAAACTAAATTCTTTTATTTTACAACAATAAATAAGTTTTAATGTATTAATGAAAAACAACATAGACATCCAAAATACACAAAACTTGCTGAATGCATTAATATTTTCCTGTGTGCAACTTCATCCTTACTTATATTTTACCATCACATCTGCATTTATTTTGGTGTTCATATCACTTTTTTCTATATTTTCCTGGGCTCTAATCTTTGAGTATAGTTTAACTTTTCTAAGATTTGTCATGTATTAAACATCTGGATGATCCACACATTGCATTCACCTTACCACTAAAAATACAAGGCTTATAAAGAACAATGAAATACTGGCATTTGCTGGTAAATGGATGGAATTGGAAACTATCATACTAAGTGAAATAAGCCAGTCCCAAAAATCTAAAGTCCAAATGTCTTCTCTGATATGCAGATGCTGGCACCCAATAAGGGGAGGGAGGAAGAATGAAAGTTTATTAGATTAGAAAAAAAGGGAATGAAGGGACGGGAGAGGGATAGGAATGAGAAAGACAGTAGAATGGATCTGACTTGACTTTCCTATGTGCATACATGATTACATGACCAGTAAAATCCCATATCATCCACAAACCCAAGAATGGAATCCTAATTGAAATAAGGTATACTCCATATATGTACAATATGTCAAATACATTATACTGTCATTATACCTAAAAAGGAATAAATTAAAAAACACAAGGCTTTTGTTATTCACTTGAATGAAAAAAAGACATTTTAAAAAACAGAGAAGGATGACTGTGTAAATAAGAGCATACAACTTATAGTCTCCTTTATGCCTTTAGAACACTAAATTTCGATTTCATTCATTTGAATCTGGAATCTCCTAATCCCTCTGTCAATGATTTCTTATTACAATTGAAGCAATGATTGGTTTTTAGATTTTTGCTCCCACAAATAAGCTCACTTTTCCCTTGAATGAGAAAAAGTCTACATATATCATGCTGTTTCCCCGTATTTTAAGCTTAGTTTAAAATAAAATGCCTTAAAGGGTATAGTTTCTTTAAAAGATTTTGACTTTATTCGAGAACTTGGTATTAAATTAACAGAGCATATTTAGAATATTATTATTTTATCTCCTCTTTTGCATTTAATACTTTATATTTTGGCTTTCTTGGACATCAAATTTATGTAAAACTTCTAGACTTCAGTTGTTCATATTCTGGGTAGAATTAAGAAGACAGTGTTCATGATTTGAGGTCTGTGAAGCAATGAATAGCTTTCTCACTTGATTAAATATTGAAGAAAAGCTAGGGCACTTAAACAGCAAGTACCACTTATTTCTCTACACAATGCTAATGTGAACAGTGTTATCAGCTTAATACACAAAACAGAAGAGAAAATAAAATAGCCTAAAAAGTTTCAGGTCCCATTCTTCAGTGTGTGTGAAGATGTGGAGTAGGGAGGGCAGGATAGAGCAGGATGGAGAACATTCTCTGGGAAGTCATTTTGTTTAGACTGATTTCCCTGAAGGGTCTTTGTCTCACAAGCAATCACTTCCACTTCCGTTTGGAAAGAAATTTGCATGATCTCAAGTTAATTCCAAGAAGGAAAACCTCACGTTTATGTCCTGTGTAGCACACCCCCTGTGGCTTTTGGTGGTTTTTAACAGAGAAAACAAATCTACATAACATTAGAAAAGTCAGTGTTTGAGAGTCTCCAAGGTGATTGTCAAATGGTTAAAACTGTGAACAGATAAAACATTACAAAGTCACAGTCAAAAAAGGGGCTGCTTTTCTTAGGGGTATTGTAGAATTTCCTCAAGTAATTCAGACAACAGCACACAAGCTCATAGTTGCCTTCCAACAATGACTCTAGAGATTCTCTTCTAAATTCTCGTATAAGAATTCTCTATAATCCTCTTATCAAATTAAGTTTGGGCCAGTTTCAATGGTATTGAGCAGTTAGCTCAGTTGCTTCAAGATCAGATTGTAGTATGTGATAATCACAAAAGGCCAGAAACTTTCAGTCCCCAGAGTATTCACAGAGGGGATCAACTTCACTCAGAAATGTACTTTGGGGATTCGAATTGAAATCAGGGGTAAGAATATGAAATGCACCAAAGTAATTATTTTTTTCATATCCAGAAAACAATTCTAAAGGAAGCAACGCTTTAAGAATATTAAACTAAAAACAAATGTTACTAGAAAAATAACCATATTGAGTATTTTTTCTCCATTAACCATTCAGACTTTAATCTTTATTACGCTTGATTTATATAATTAAAATTTTAAAAGGAAATAAATTTAACTTTAAATTATCCTGCTTTATGCTAAAAAACCCTCTCTGAAAGTAGAACATACAAATTTATGATAAATTAGAATTCTAAAGATTCTTTAGATTGAGACAAAACATTTAAAAGTATGAAGACATTTTCATGTAGCTTACTCTGACATTTGTTTTTTAACATCATTCAACAAGAAATTTGGGGATTCCAAATACAGTACTTTCCAGCTCACATTAATTTGGAAGATATCCTGTCTGTCCCTATTGCCTGCTCCATAGTCAAATCCTGAGATGTTTAATAGTGGCCAAAAAAAGGAACAAATCAATGACTCTAAACTTAGAGCACATAGAATTGTGTGGTTCATATCCTCTAAAATGTAAGTTATATTTGTGCTACTAACTAGAAACAATGAATACAGATACATTAGAACCTGAGACAGAATGAATTTTAGCAACCTCAGTATTTGCCCATCTAATTTCAGATCACCATGACATGGACACAAACATACTGGATGTCTGAAAAGTTCAGTAGGATGGTATTTGAGTAAAATCCATTCTGTTCCAAGATCTTGTTTCCCCTATATTTACAGTTTGTATAAAGAATTGATGACATATTGTGGAGCTGTTTGAATTTAATAAACACTTGGTTAAGTAACAGGAAATCAGATGAGCCGTTACTATGTTCCAACTGTCCTCTACATGCAAATGCAGTAGTCCCCCTTATCCCTAGGGAATATGTCCCAAGATTCCCCCAGTGGATGCTTAAAACTGTAGATAGTAGCCGGGCGTGGTGGCGCATGCCTGTAATCCCAGCACTTTAGGAGGTTGAGACAGTTGAATTGCGAGTTCAAAGCCAACCTCAGCAACAGCGAGGCACTAAGCAACTCAGTGAGACCCTGTCTCTACATTAAAACACAAAATAGGGCTGGGGATGTGGCTCAGTGGTCGAGTGCCCCTGAGTTCAATTCCCGGTACCAAACCCCCTACCCCCCCCAAAAAAAAACCCCTTACAAATAGTACTAAACACTGTACATATCATGCTTTTCCGTACATATTTACATATGTCCATGATAGTTTATAAAGTGAGAACAGTAAAAGATTAACAATAATAATTAATAAAAATAGAATAATTATAAGGACATACTCAGATAAAATCGATGTGAATGTCTTTAGTCTTTCTCTCTCTTCCCATGTACCTTACCTACTGTAAGGTCCTTGTCCTTCTTCCTCCGGGAGGGGTGAGATGATACAAGGCTAGTGACAAGATGAAGCAGGGCAACTGACGTAGGCACAGTGACTTGGTGTCAGGGACCACATCAGGGCTCCTTGAACACCAGCTCTGCAACATGACCACAGTCCATCCAATAGGCTGGCTGGCTATAATGTGACTGAAGGCTGGGGTGTACACAGTGTGGACAGGCTGGATAATTCACATCCCTGTGGGGCAGAGCTGGGTGGCATGAGATTTCTCCATGCTACTTAGAAGGGTGCACAATTGAAAACTTACGGATAATTTCTTTCAGAAATTTTAGTGTTTTTAGACCATGGTGGACAAGGGGTGACGGATACTACTGAAAATCAAACTTCAGCTAACAGAAAACTAACGTAATACAGAGACAAAGAGGAAATTTCCATTTTCTCAAGGAAGGATGACCACTTAAGAAATAAATTATAATGTGGTGTTCTGAACACTCCGCAGCCTTCAGCAGGAAACACCATTAAGGACACAGGCAAGCCTATAATAATAAGGGCTTTGCTTATTTTTTCAGCATTCTTATACTCCCAGAACTCCATGGCATGTACTTTTCCTCCTATTGAGAACCTTTCAACTTTCATGCACTCTCCTTTACCTGTCAAACTTATATTGACCCTAAAATATTCAGCACAAGTCACCTTTCATCAGCAGCTCTACCCAAGAAGCTACTTGACCTCACTGCCCCTCCGCCATGATTGCTTAACTGAGATCATGTAACTTAACTGATGTTGAAGTGCATGTGGCTGTGTTCAAATAATCAGAAGAGATGTGACATAACAATCGATTTTACTTAAGGCTTGCATGGATAAAATTTCATCATCATTTTCGGATTAAACACAAATAGCATCAATCTCATGCAATTTCAAAATCACTAAAAGAGGGACAAGAGTCAGATCACAAATGGAAAAGTTCCTTTCCTGAGTATGGGGTGCAACATGGTCTCTGGGCATGTGGGTCAAGACTGGAAAGCATGAGGATGCTTCCCTGGTAACCTGTGAGGAGGAAGACGACAATGCTGGGCGTGTCCTCTGAGCTTGCACACACCAAGCACCTCGTTCAGGTGCTGAAGTCACTGTCCTGTGAGGAGTTATCTTCTGTCTCCATGAGGCAGCTGGGCAAGGGTCAACGAGAGCTTGGGTCTTCAGAATCCCAGGGCCTGACTTCACACCAGGTGCACGTTCGATTGTAGCACCTTGCTGTGGCCTGATAAGGGACACAGCAGACTCTGGCAGCAGAATCCTCACCCTCAGCAGCCCAGCTGGTAGCGAGTGCTGAATGAGGACCAAAGAAGTACTGCAGAAGAGGAAAAAGCAGAGTGTGATGAGGAGTTCACCAGTCCAGTGGGTTGACCAGTTTGTTTGAAATTGCCACCAGGTTTAAATTGTTTTCTCAGTTCATCTGAAATATGACAGTCTCCTGCACTTCCCCATGATGTAAACATTTTGGCCAGCTAAGGGGTGTCCTTTATCATCCTCCTTCCCTAAGACACAGTCCTCAGTCACCCGAGGTCTTCTGAGCATTCCATGTACTGGGATAACTAATTGTAAGGGTGTTTTTAGTACTATCAGCAGAGGGGAAAGTTCAGAGGACCCTGAGTACTTCACTATGCGAATTTGGCTTTTGAACTTGACATTACTACCATTTGACCCAGGTCTCCTGCTGTTCACATGAGCGTCTTTCATATCCATTCTATTTCCAGTTCATGCTATATGTATCTAACTAAAAATAGATGATCTTATTAGTTCAACTGTGTTTTCTTTAGAAAAAGACATTTTTTAGGCACTTTCTCCACAAGTTGAAGTGCTAGAACTTCCCCTATAATCCAAATCATATGCCTGGCTCTTACTACCCAAAGATGCAGAAGTAAAAGATGAGCAAGACATTGTTAAAATCCAATCATCTGGGAATGCTTAAATACCGGTAAAAATATAACTAAAAGCCTGCCATAATTGATACACTTTTAGAACATTATTCCCACTGAACTTACTTATCTCAAAATTACAGTCTGCATTTCCTTAACACAGTGGGAGATCACACAAAATAATTGGTCCTACAACATTATCAAAATACCATGCTAAAGATAAACCTCCAATCAAAAAGGTAATTAAGACCTAAATCTGAGCATATTCAATTACCTCTCAACATTGCTTTTGTAATTCTGGGAATTCTGCCCTAAGAATGAGCTAAAGTTCAGCTCAGATTTTCTCTAAAACATTGATATAGGAGAAAGGAAGTAGCTGTTAATATGTATGCTCTCACTTTCTTAAACCAAATCCTTCATCTGTATATTGATGTAGCTAGATCTGCAGGGTTCACGGTTTGGAAAGAGTGATGAGAGTCACGCTCACATCTAGACAGGAAGATTTATAAAAGAAACCACTTCCAGGACTGCTCAGTTGATGATTGTGTTAAGCAGAAAACAATTACAGTGACCCCATTGTTAGCAGGGATCGCTAATGACAAAGAAAGATGGCAAGCATTGGGGGATTATGTTTGTAGAAAAGGACAGCCAAAATGTTCTGTGATTGTTAAATCATAGCAATATAATATATAATTTATGGTGCTGGGGATTGAACCCTGGGCCACGTGCATGCAAGGCAAGGACTCTACCAACTTAGCTATATCTCCAGCCCAAATTATAGCAATATTGATGAAGGATGAACCTCCTAAGAGCCGGCACCACAGGCTGAAAGTTGGAACTCTAAATCTCATTTTCAGTTATGCTTCTGCTGCTTGTACTTTCAAATCTATGACCCCCAAACAGAATGAGTAAGGACTACTGCTCTTAAAAAGAGTACTATGAGAAACAATATTTGAAGATTGTTCCAAACACTTTGTAAGTTGAAATTTCAAACATTTTATTAGATTAAGGAAACAGATAGCAGAAATTCCTTTAACAATGCAAACATTTTCCTAGGAGGGAAATATCAGATACATATTTTCTTGTCATTTATCTCATCATTCATAAATGATGAGAACTCAAATGAAATTAGCTAATTTTAAACCTCATAATGTAAAGACATGGATATTATAAATAAACTTAATTTTTAACTATTTATTTTCTGATTGTAAAGCTAATTTATATTCACTGATAAAACATGAAGGGTACAGAAAGTACAAACAGAAGTGTTGCTATTGGGAAGCTTCCTGTCAGGCTTTTTCCTATATGAGTCACATATTTTTAATAAAATTTCATTCTGGCTTCATCTCCAGTTTTGACTTATGTCTCATTACTGACACAATTTTGAGCATTTCCTTATGCCATTGCTCATACTTTTACAGAACAGAGCTCACGAATGGTGTCTCATCTTCCGGTAAAGATGAACATAGTCCAACAAGAAGAGTCTGGAGAAGCTTGGAGGCACAGCCACTGAAGTGCATGCACTGTTCTTAGTTCTTTAGATAAATATTGTGTAGTCATGGCCTCCATAATTCAACCTGTTTAATTAGTTTGCACCATCCTCCAAATCTCCCTTCCTTTGCATTCCCACGCTCTTGCTCAGAACAGGTACATGGCTAGAAAAGAAAACAAAAGGTCAGAAGACAGCTTTCCTTACTAAGCAGGTAGACACTGAAATTGCTTTCTTCTTAACACAATCATCAAATGAGCAGAGTTTTGGACTTGGTTCCTTTTGTAAATCTGCCTGTCTGAATGTGAGTGCGACTTGTTTTTTCTAAACAATGAGCTTTGTAGGTCTGGTTACAGGGATATACAGGTAAGGATCTGGAAGACACTGAGAGCATACATATCCATAGCTATTAAGAGCTGTGTTTTGTAGTTTTCAATTCTAATGACATTTCATATTTATTAATAGTCTACTTTCTTCACTACAATTCTTTGCAAAAACAACCAGGGCTCCTGTACACCTACTTTCTTCACTACAATTCTTTGCAAAAACAACCAGGGTTCCTGGTTTTCCAACAACACTCTGTGTTTATCCAAACTTCTCAATGATCATGTTGAAAAAACTCTGGCTTCTTGACTAGAAAGGCCACACAGAGTTCCCAAGCATGCGACACTTCGGTGGAAGAGAAAGACAACCTCATAGTCTCTTCATGCCCTGATTCTGGGTTTCCTCCTCTGTGAGTTTCACATGGTTCCTGGTTACCTCTCATCCTCAGGGGATGGTCTCACAGATAGTCACTCTTCATAGTGTAGCCTGTACTGAGATTCTGGGAAATAGAGAAGAGAACAGAAGCCAAGAGCCACCAAGCCAATGGCGATAACTGTTCTCCAGGTCCTGGTGGGCCCAATCTCATCTTCCCTGAAACTCTAACAGAATACCAGTGCCACAGCAGAGACCCCCTCTTCCTCAGTTACTGTGAACCACTGGGCCAAATGGAACCTTCTGAACCCAGCTAAAGAAATGAGTCACAACAGCCAGGAGTTCCCCTTTCACCTGGCCAGAGGCCCAGCCACACAACCAAGTTTCCAGTGTCAGGGTCTAGCTATCTTCTTCCCATAATAAACTTCTTCGAGAAAATCAGTTATTCTTGGAGGAAAACATAGCTCTCACCTTCTATAATGTGTTCTCTTTCCTGATAGCTTTCATTTTTTAAAATTTAAAAAATTTTTTTTAGTTGTAAATGGACACAATATTTTTTTCTTTTTTAATGTGGTGCTGAGGAGAAAACTCAGTGCCTCACACAAGCGAGGCAAGGGCTCTACCACTGAGCCACAACCCTAGCTCCTGATAGCCTTCATTTTAAAAAGCACATTAAAATAAAATAAGGCACCATATTACACAGTGGTAACCATTCTGTGAACAAGAGAGATGTAAACAGAAGCTGAGGAACAGACACAGGCCACACAGGAGATGTTTGTGCGGCTACTTGGGAAGAAGAGAACTCCCACTCAGTTTCCCACCATCCCTGGTGCTCCTTGGGCCTGCACCTGGAATGTAGTGCATACTTAAGGTGTTTATGTGGAAAGGCACAGGCACCAAACTGAGGAAAAGTTTCTTTCTTTTTTTTTTTTTTTTTGGTACTGGGAATTGAACTCAGGGGTACTCGACCACTGAGCCACATCCCCAGCCCTATTTTTGTGTTTTATGTAGAGACAGGGTCTCACTGAGTTGCTTAGTGCCTCGCCGTTGCTGAGGCTGGCTTTGAACTCGCGATTCTCCTGTCTCAGCCTCCCTAAGTGCTGGGATTACAGGCTTGAGCCACCGCGCCCGGCTGAAAAGTTTCTTTCTTTTGGAAAGATGAGTGACTGTATATTTTTTCATGTGCAATCTAAGACTGTGTTATGGATGGAGCAGAACATCTTTGTCCCTCACTTTCTCTCTCTGAATTTTCTTTTAATCAGTGCCTGAAGTAAATCTCTCTGGCTGCAATGATAGCTAGTGGACACGAACACTGTGAACTCCAAAAAATTGAAATGCCTATAAAATACTTGGTCTTAAACTTCACCCATTTTTGGGCAATGGAAAAAGCGCTGGTGGAAATGCCTTAAATCTTCTATCTCATACAATAGCAAAGCACTCAAGCCCCTGTAAAAAGAAACCAAGAGTTGGACAATAAAAAGATCAGACTTTTCAAAAGTTTTTAGCTGCCTCTCTCACTCAGTGGATGTGATCTCTCCACAGTACAGAGAAGCCTACTATGGACACCAGACAACGTTCCATTCTAAGAATCAACCTGGGAGTCACCAAAGAGCCTAAACAAATATAAAGCCCAAAAGCATAACTGGAGAGAAAATAATGATGACAA
The DNA here is from genome assembly GCA_004024805.1 of Geosciurus inauris. NCBI lineage: Eukaryota > Metazoa > Chordata > Mammalia > Rodentia > Sciuridae > Geosciurus > Geosciurus inauris. Next base: position 104,563 of record PVHX01000622.1, on the reverse strand, counting down.
AAATATTTGGAAAATACTAAAATTCATGAAATGTGTATGTGCTGGTTCCCTTTCTTATTCATTTTAATATGAACTTACCCTTAAATGCAATATTTTAAAATATGTCTCTTAAAATGTATAAGTAATTAATTTATCCTGATGGAATTCATACAGACCCTAAGAGAAACCCTTGAGCATATGGTAGAAGCTGCCATGTATAATGGTGGGTAGGTGAGAAAGTGACCTGCAGGAAATGGCAAGAGCAGAAGAGGCAACTGCAGGAAGATGTCAGGTAGGACATACCCCATGCAGGTGCCACAAGTGGAGAATGTGCTCCGCAGATGTGGGGCGCATCAGTGAGGCCAGTGTGGCTCTTACACAGAACATGATTTAACAAGGAATACTGAACAATGATGTCAGCAAGACTGGGCACTCAGATGCAAGAGCCTTGTTGGAATTATCAGAGCTGCGAGCAGTGCACACAGGGGAACCAAGGGGGAGGGCAGGATCAGCGTTGCTTTCAAAACGTGTTGTTCTTCAAAGAACCCACCCACTTGGGGGAAAGAAAAGAAGGCATAAGCAGACGTCACTAGTAATCTTGCTACTAGCACAAATCTTGATTATAAAGGACTAACTCATGGACTCACTCTTATCAGAGAGCCAATACTGCAAATACCCAAGTGGTCCAGATGTCTAAGGGTGATGAGAGTCTCTATAGAGAAACCACAATTGCCTCAGCAGAGCACAGAACAAAGAAAAGGCCTCCATAGGAGCTCATATGAAGAAATCTGTTAACACTTCAAAGCATGCATACAGTCCAGTCTGAGCTGCAGTAACTCTTGAGGATAACTAGGAACTCTGGGAACAAAGGAGTTTCCATGCATGAGAAAGTCTGGGGTAGGCAGGATACCTGAGCACATCTGCTTGGTGGACAGGTGTCTGCTTCTGCTGGTAATTCTTTTCATGAGAGAAAACCTTGGTCCAGCGCTGCCTAGTGTAAATGCAATGCAAGCCCACATTCAACTTTGATATTTCTAGTAGCCTCATTAAAAAAAATAAGCAAGTGTAATTAATACATTTCATTTAATTAACTCATTATTTTTAGCTCAATATACTTGAATTATCAGCCCAACATATAAAAATTAGTAATGTGATTTTTTTATTGTCTTAAAAATTTAGTGTGTGTTTTATCCTTAGAGCACTTCTCAATTCCAGTTGTAAATTTTCATCAGAAATACTAGATCTGTACTAAAACTTCATAAAAATGTTATCTGAAAAAGAGGATCCTCACATGAAAGTGGCTTCAAACACATCAAAGTTTTCCAATAGCTGAAACTAATATCATTTTTTTGCATTTTTATTATTTAAATTGAACAAAATTTAAAATTCAGGTCCTCACTAATGCTGATCATGTTACAAATATGGCCAGATCAACAGCATAGCCTTGAGCCAAAGGACACCGGACAGACTCATTGTTTCTGGCAGAGAAGAAAAAGATCTCTGATTCTGCAGGAGAGCTATCAAAACTGTTGGTGTATATCTGGGTGGGTTGGCACACACTTGTAATCCCAGCAACTCGGGAGGCTGAGGCATGAGGATAGCAAGTTCAAAGCCAGCCTCAGCAAAAGTGAGATGCTAAGCAACTCAGTAAGACCCTGTCTGTAAACAAAATATAAAATATGGCTGGGGATGTGGCTCAGTGGTTGAGTGTCCCTGAGTTCAATCCCCAGTAAAAACAAAACAAAACAAAAAATGTTGTACCCCAACATCTTGTACTAAAGCAAAAAGAGTTCTGCTACTTTGGGGGAACACACGAGGAATTCTTTCCTGCCCAAGAGCAGTCTCAGCAACAAGGGAAAGTTGGCCATGTTGAGGGTGAGGGACAGGAATACTGAGATGTCCTCATGCTTGAGACCCAGGACAACAAGTCGCCTCTAGACTGAGGTGGTGTCAGGAGCCAATCACAAGTCAGACAATCAGAGTCCACTCAGTGAGGAGTGGGGACTGGACCCTGTCACAGTGTGGCAGGCAACACTGGGCAACCTGAGGGCCCAGGGTAGAAGAAGAACCTGGAGAAGGAAGCTTCGTGGTTCAAAGCTTTATGGCAGCACAAAGTAAGAGCAACCCCTACAGGAGGAATAAGAAGAGTGTGGTCAGACCAGGACAATAAGGAGCAAAGCCCAGCCTAGTCCCACACTGACACAAGCCCACCTCCCTCTGGACACCCCACAGGAGGTGAGGCAAGTCCATCGTTAGGTACAAACCATGCTTCCCGCACTTCATATTGCTCTTCCACACCTGATATTCAGAATCCAACTGAATATTAGGGGACCTTCTGCAAAAAACAGTAAAACTGTCAATATTTGGGGGTATAGCTCAGTGATAAATGTACCAGGTCTTGTGTTCAATCCCTGGCACTGCTAAAAATAAGAAGAAAAAAAAAAAACCTGCCAACATTTAAAAGAAAAAAATTAATCTGACTTATATTCAAAAATGACTCAGATGTTTTAACTATTACATAAAGATTACAAGAGCAATAGTTCATGTGGTAATAAACACAGTGCAAATGGAAGATGCATGAACTGATGGGGATTGCTAATGTAAAGGAATTATTAAAAGAAAACACAAACATTAATTACTGAAATAAAAACCATTATTATCAATTTATTAAGATAATAAATTTGCTTGGCAGGCTGAAATCAATATTCACCCCCAAGTCATACATAGGAACAATTGATTTTTAACAATAGTACCAAGCTAGTCAAGGAAAATGAAGAGATATTTCAACAAATGTTGTTGGAAAAAATTGTATGTCCATATATAAAAAAGGATAACCTTCAACTCTTGGCTTGTGTCTATGAGAAACCAATAGGTAACATCACCTATAATAAACTGGGAAAAAAGCAAAGATGATTCCTCTATTTTTGAAAGCATTGTACTGAAGATTTTGCTCTGATATAAGGCAAAAAAAATAAATAATGGAAATACAGATTTGAAATAATAACCTTGTTTTTATTTGAGGACATGATAATCCAAATTAAAAGCTTCAAATGTTTTATTTTTTAAAAAAGGCTACTGAAAATAATGAGTTTACTAAGACCAATAGACATAAGTACAATATGAAATAAAATTTCTATAAAATAGCAAAGAATAATAACAAATTGAAATTTGAAGAATAACATTTTAATAATTCAAAGCCATAAAGCATTTAGAAGCATATCTAAAAATTGTGGATGCATTTATTAAAAACTATAAAATACTGATAAAACTCTTAATAGATGAAAATTAATGAAGAAAAACACTGTCTTCATTGGTTGAAATAATTCACTCTGTTTGGTAGCTAATTCTCCCTAAATTTATCTGTACACTTAATTCCATCTCAAAAATGCTAAGCCGCGCACGGTGGTGCATGCCTGTAATCCCCAGCACTTTGGGAGACTGAGACAGGAGAATCGCGAGTTCAAAGCCAGCCTCAGCAATGGGGAGGCGCTAAGCAACTCAGTGAAACCCTGTCTCTAAATAAAACACAAAATAGGGCTGGGGATGTGGCTCAGAGGTCGAGTGCCCCTGAGTTCAATCCCTGGTACCAAAAAATAAAATAAAATAAAAATAAATAAAAATGTTAGTTAGATTCTTTGGTAGAATTTAATAAATTTATTCCAACATATTTCTTTCATGAAGTTTTTAAAATGATCTCTTCCACTGATTTCCATTTTACTGATTTCCTATCTACTTATAGTTGGAAAGACATGATTTTGAACTTGATTGCCACTTCTGCCTCTCTATGCTGATCTGGAAGACAGCCAGGTCAGTTTCCAACAGTCTTTCTAGTTTTCTCTTAAAACATTTCAGATTGTGCTTTTGTCTTTCATAAACACTCTGTAATTCCTTAGTGAACAATGAATAAATCAAGAAGCCATCATTCTTGTATTTGAAGTTGTTGATGCATAGGTTTCATCTATACAGGCCTATATATTTTGTGCCTACTCTCTATCCATTTCCATACTAGGGAGAATAATTCTCAATGAAGTCTTTAACACATTTTTATGCTTTCTCATACATTTCTTTCCACTCTGAATGCACTAATGAACACTTCCATATATTATAATATTCAGCCTTCAAAACCCAGCTCAGTTTTAAACCCTTGAAAAACTCTCTAACATGTCAGAATTATGTCTGTTCCCAATATTTCCATAATATTTCTGATTGTATATCCAGCTATGCATCCTTCACAATGGTATAGCTCTGCTCAGTAAATATTCAATGGAGAGAACTTTGATGAACTTGGTCAGGAAAAGATTTAACAGATAAAATGAAAACTAAAACAAAGTTTCCTAACTATGAAAATCTAGATTCCAAGTACATAACAACAGACAACACTAGTTATTCACATTCTCATTAAGTAAAAGGCATTAATTCAGAAAGTATCCACTAAACTCAAAAGAAGGTGCAAGGAAAAGAATTCCATCATTGAATTACTTGAGAAAATATATCAAAGTGGTTTTTTATTCAAAGAACTACTTTTAAGAGTTGACAAAATATGAAATATCAAATAGTGAGTTTCAATTTTAATTGGAAAAGGTTTTTAATCTAAAAATAAATTAGTTTTCAATGGCATAAATTAACTTACTGGAAAAACATTCTTTTACTTCACTGGTTATAAAATACTTGTCTTTTTGTAAGATAATCAGCATAAATTTGTTTTGTCCCATTTAAGGATAGAAAAGAATATTTATCACTTAATGAAAAATAGTATCCAAAAGTTAGTTCTACAGTATGTTTGAATGTGGGATTTCACATAAATTGTCTTCTTCAATTTTGACATGTAAGTTGTTTTTTTTTTTTTTTAATTTTTTTGTAGATGGACACAATGTCTTTATTTTATTGCTGTGTATGTGGTGCTGAGGATCAAACCCAGGGCCTCACACATGTGAGGCAAGCGCTCTACCACTGAGCTACAATCCCAGCCCTGTAAATTGTTTATATATGTTCATTCCTGGATGTGATTTAAAGTTGAAAGTTCTACTCATTAAGAGTGCTTTGAAAGGGCTTCAGAATAATCACAAGAAACACTATTCTTTCCAAACTTGAATTAGAGGTCTATAGCTTAGATTATATTGATGCATAATAACACTAACTACATTTTTATGTATGTTGATCTTTTTGTTAGACTTGCAGGTAAAAGATGTTGCCACAGCCCAAAGTGAGTCTGTTCCATTGTAATTTGGCTCAATACAGTGAAAATGAGGACTTTCCTGCAAAATCACCTTGTTATAAGGATCAGGGTTTTCCCATATAGCATGTACAATTATCATTTCACATTTTACATCAATGGCCCTCTCTCTCAACATCTCAGAGAATATTTAGAGAAGAATTATTTAGGGTTATTTAATGTTATACAACTGTCTTTTAAGGTATGCTTTACTATTTTATTTTAATAAATTCTGAAATATAAGGAGACTGAATATATACAGAATCAGACATTATAATTTAAAACTATAATAGATAAAAATGCAAAACCCAAGATGGTGTTTCAAGGTGACCCTGGTTGTATATGGATCTTGTCTGAATCTTCTTTAGACCTTTTCCAAAATCAACACAACAGCACAAAGCACCTTATCTAATGAGACTTTAAATATTACTTTATTTTAATTTTATGGATAAAAAATCTGAAAAGAAAACACTTCTTCTGACTACTACATGTAAATCATGTAAATCACAACTATGAATTAAAATATACTTGGTGTCTAGCCAAGATGACACAGCATTACTCCTCTCATGTCATCCTTCTATAAACAAAATAAAAGCAACAAGACAACACAACATGGCAAACAAAAAGGAATAGGAAAATTGTGATAGGTGGACAGAAGGATGTGGACACCCTGGAGACCTCAGAACTAAGGAATAGCAATCACTGCAGTGGGTTCCCTGAGTGTCCCTGCTGCCTGTGATGCATTCTGGACAATGGGTCTCCTGCCCAGAACCACCAAGAGATCCAGACTAAAACAGGTCTAAGAAACATCTGGTCCCTCCTTCTAGCCAAAAGTCAGATAAAAAGTTATCAAAAAGGCTAGTGCCTAGCCCACTCCAGCCAAACACCAATGGAAAAGCAGGCCATCACCAGCCACACGGGAGGTGCACCTTTCATCCCCCACTTCGTAGAAGCAGGGATGGTGGATTTCCCCTCAAGTGAGTCTCAGCAGGATCCAGTGAGGACTGAGCTTCCATCTTCAGTAGGCAGTGATGAGAAAGAACAAAGCCATGTCAGTCAGAGCTGGTCAGCACTTGACTTTGCCCATCCCTGATTACAGCAGGGTATAGTGAGCAAGCCTCCAACCCCACCTGCAGGGAAAATGAGTTATAACCCACTTTCCCTGGGAAAAGGTCAGAAGGAAGAGAGGAGAGCTTCCACAAAACACTTGGCAATTAGACTCTCTTCTTCAGGGCACAGGTACCTGGTGTGATGATAGTGGAACTAAGAAGAAACTAAGCGTATACACCCAACTGGTCCTCCACCTCGACCTCCACAGGGATTGGTTGTCATCAAAAGGAAAAAAAAAGAGAGATTAAGTAGGATTCATGGTTTCATAATGAAATATCTGAAATGTCCACAATTTAACTGAAAACCTTTCGTCATACTAAGAACCAAGAAAATCACAATTTGAATGGGAGAATAACAGCAAACACCAACAAGAAGATGAAGAAGATGGTAGAATCATCTGACAAGTTTTTTGAGATGGCATCATAAAAATGCCTCCACAAGAGATTGTCAATTTATTTGAAATAAATTAAAACTAGGAAATCTCAGCAGAGAAATAGAAGTTATAGCCAAATAACCAAAAGAAATGATACAACAGGAAGACATATTAACCAAATTAAAAATGAAAGCACCTCACCAGGTGGGCCCAATGGAGGAAGAGAGGGGACAAAAGATAAAATGCATGACCTTGAAGATGGAATCAGACTGTTTATCCAATCACAGAGAGAAAGTAAATGGAAAAAAAATGAATTTCTAGAGCAAAAGTAAAAGTAAAAAACTTACTCAAATATTATTCCCCAAGACAACTGAAGTTTAGTGGAAAACCTAAGTCTTTAAGAGGGTGAGTGAAACTCAAATAGGATAAAATCCCCCAAATTGCATACTAAGCACATCATAGTTAAGCTTCTGAAAACTAAAAGCAAACAAGAAGGAAAACACAACATTGAGAGTTGGCATGGGAAAATCCCATGTTGCTTGAGGGGAACATGAATGAAAATGACAGTGTATTTCTCATCTCAAATAAAAATATCACCTGGCAGGGAGAAATGATGACATGTAGGAAGGGTCAGTGATTTTTATTGTGACTTCATCCAAATCAGGATAAAATGTAAAAGCAACTGCACAAAGCAATTTGGATATTAAAGATCAACTGGAAAGATAATGAATGGTGCCCAGTATAAAATTATGGCAATGAGATAGTGACAAGAAATGGAAAGGGTCTGTTCTTCTATGGCAGAGTCCTATTTTTTTTTTCAGTCATAAATGACCAAAATTATCCTCTTATCCTCTCATCCTCTGTGGCTTATTTCCTTCCAGGAGACTCCATCAGTGCATTTTGAAGGTCACATGGAATAGAACCACAACTGATGAGAACAGTGACATTAAATGCACCCTCATGATTGACCTGCATTTTTCTTCTTGATCATCTCAATCTTGGCACACACTTGCTTGGTCTTAATTATGAGACCATCTCCGAAATTATGCACCCTGAACCCAAGTCCTTGTTTCAATGGTTTTATATTCTAAGGGGTCCAAATGTTATAGCTATTGGTTTGTAGAGAAAAAAAATATGTATAATTAATAACTACTATATAACCCAATTGCATTAGTCAGGGTTCCCTAGGAACAGAATCAACAGGAAGTACAATTATAAATAGGATAGCTTACTCAACCAGAAGCTGGATAGTCCACAATGGCCATCTGCAGGCTGGACAGCTGCAAGAACCAGTAGCTGCACAGTCCAAGAGGCTGAAGCCCCAGAACAAGAGAGATCAACAGTGTTTCTCTAGTCTGAGAACAAAGGCTTCTAGAGAATAACTGACAGAATCTGCTTTGGAAGAGTGAAGAAGTGAGAGTCTGATACCTCAGATGATTGCAGCAGGAATCAAGAATTTATTTAATTGAAATCAAGCTTGCATCTGTTGCACCTTCCTCCTTCTTCTAACTCTTATTCTATCCAAGCCATGATCCTATTGGATGGTGCTACCCACGCTTAGGGAGGGTCTCCATTTCAGTTGGCTATCCCACATGTCAATCATTCCTAGACACACCCTCATTGATACACCTATAAGCCTCTTAATCATCAGCATCTCTTAATCCCATCATGCTGACAATTCAGATTAATCATTACACTGGTGTTTTATATTTTAACCACACAATTTGATTCTCATCTCCATTTCTTATCAGTCTCCTAATTGACAAACTCTGGTGAGAAGATTTGTTAAATGATTTATACAAAGTACTGAGATGCTAAGTTCATCATTAGGTAGGGAAAAGTCAGAAGAACATTTACTTTCTAAACATCCAAAAATGGAAGACACAGTAACTCTGAAAGTGATAAAATTATAAATATACATAAAGTCAGCTACAACAGTACTGAAATTTTGATCACAGTTCTGACATTTCTGCAAAAATATATGTGATGTTTTCATCAAATTCAAGCATAAAAACTAGTACACGACCTAAAGGGTTTTTATAATACAGTTGCTAATACCACTCTGCAGAGATAATAAAGGAAGAAGCCTCCCTTACCATTTCCCAGAATGAGCCTGCAGTCTCTACCTTAAACATTTTGGGTTGCTGTGCCTATGCCAGGAAGCTAAGTGACAGGCTAAATACAACAGGAGGAGGAACTGTCCCAGAAAAGAGGTGCTTTCAGTGGACTAAGTTAAGATTCATTTGGCATAGTACAATACTCTTGATTAGATGGTACTATTTACCAGAAGAGATTAAACTGTATTTGGATTTGGGATTACACAAAGTGGAAAGGACAGAGAAAGTGGTGAATGGCATGGACATTGGGAGATGGGAGGAGGGGCTGAAGTTACAACCAGCAGTACCACTTTGTCATCTGTGATTTAGGAGCATCATCTGCTGGACCAGGCTCTTCCCACCTCCCATTTTTCTTAGACCCAAGATTAGAGAGAAAAAAAGCTGCTACCACCAATTTTCAGAAGTTGCTTTCCCAAGCTTTGGTACCTTAGTATCACTGATGGATATTTGAAAGATAAATATTGAATGGTCAGCAGATTCATCTGGCTATGAAAGTCATGTAATTACACTTTAGATGAGCCCTACAGAGATGGAGGAGTGGGCAGTCAAAATTGGAGAAAAAGTCAGGACAAAACCAAGCAAGGACAAAAGGACAGAGGACGCCTCCTCTGATACATTAGACGAACAAAAAAAAAAAAAGAAAAGAAAGGAGGGAGAGAGAGAGAAAGAGAAAGAGAGAGATGAATTGGCAGAAATTAAGAAGTGTTGAAGGTGGTAGATGAGCAATCTAAATTCTGAAGATAATATTATCTATATTATATAGGATTTTAAAATAGTTTCAAATAAATTACACACAAAATTAGCAAACATACCTACTCTATATTATTTATATTAATTGTATGTAAGTTTATTTTAAAATGCAGTCATAATAATCAAAACAATAACCAAAATATTAAAAGTAGCCAGTTTCATTTATTAAGAAATAACGAATGAATACAGAGATTTTCTACACAATGAAAATAAAGACAACCCTTGCTACTACTTAGCCCTTTCAAAAATTCAGAGCTAATTTTGTAATAGAAATTTCACACTTTCTCATTAACCTGTTTGTAGTGAAATTTTCACACTTTCTCATTAACCTGCTCTCATTGAAATTCAGTATAACTGTGAAAAGCTGAATTAAAGTCTATTTAGCTGAATAAGCTCAATGAGTCTGACTTGCACAGACAGAATTACTAATGTAAATTTTTTTTTAATATTTTTTTAGTTGTAGATGGACACAATATCTTTTATTTTATTGCTTTGTATGTGGTGCTGAGGATCAAACCCATGGCCTCACGCATGCGAGGCAAGCACTCTACCGCTGAGCTACAATCCCAGCCCTACTAATGTAAATTTTAAGGACAGTGTTTTAGAAAAGGAATATACAAGGAACAATTTTAAATGGCAATTATCAAGTCTGATGTCCATTATTAATTTTGTGTTATATTATTTAAAAATATTTCTTTCAATACATTTGGAACTAATTTTTCCTGAAGTTGAATCATTGATATATAGAAAAAAAATCTATATCTGAACAGAGTTTTCTCCTTGAAATAATTTTTTCTTTAAAATTTATTATTTTCAAGAAATGATTGCTACTATAAAAGATGAAATATTTGTTTAACATATAAATCTCATGCCAATAAAATTTAACAATCATTTTTATTTTACTGATCACCAAGGTGGATATTACAAACAGTAATAAGCAGCCTTTAGGCTTAATGATTCCATGTGAAGAAATGTCCCTACATGTAGAAATTGCTTGGCAACTGAAAATCTTATTCAACTCCTCTTGAATTTCATGTTTAATAAAAATAAATCAGGCTAAGTGAAATGAAGTATGAAGCAATGTGGAGAGTCTGAATCTAGTTGGAGCGGAGTCAGACAGGGCTCCATGGCCCATCTCAGTGCAGGGACCTTCCCCAACACCAGGTGCCTGGAAGCTTCTTTGCACAGCTCCCCATACCTGATGTTAAAATGCCTGAAGAGCAGAGACTAAGAATTATCTCCTTATGGTTGTTTTGAGACAGTCAGGATATATAACAGACCAGATTGACAATGCCCCATTTTCCCCCTTATTTTGTTATTGTGCTAAAAAAAACAAAATAATGCACAAGATACAACACAAAAACAATTGACCTTTACCTTGTTCTTTCTACCTCCAATCTGCTTTGTTTCTTAGTTCTTCTAGAAGTTTATCCCAAAGATAAAAAATGAAACACTATTCAGTGGTTTCATCAAAAGATAAATATTCTGCTATAAATGTAAGGATTAGATTCAGTTATGCTATTCTCTTTGACCTTTAATCTCCACTAGAATTGCTTACTTATTCAGCTTTTGATTACGTCCTATTTTCCTGCCATTTGTAATGTGACTTTATATTGTCAAATATAATACTATATTTATATTCACTTCTGTATTCACTTCCGTCTTCTATATTAACACAGTATTTAGTATTAAAAAATTAAAATATATTTTATTATGTAATGATGAAATACAGCTCAGATAGCTTAGTGCAGAATCAAGTTCTGAACTATTGACCATTATTTTTCTTTAGAACTCCTCTGTCAAGAACCCTGTAATTCCAAGGAGAATGTTCCTAGTACTTTTGCTCAAAGCCATGCACATTTTGTTCACTGCTCATATGAACTAGGTTTTTTTAAAAGTTTTGTTTGACCTTTAGGTTATAATTGTAGATTTTCTCTACTCTTTGGTTTACTTGGAAGAGGAATCATGTTGAACTGAGGATAATATCGGTATTATTTTCTTTCTGTTGCAGTAAATCAATTCCATTTGACTGCTTGGAGACATTCTTCTTAGATCTACTGAGTACATCTTCCAGCTCATAACTATCAGCCAAGACCTTTTTTACTGGTATCCCAGAAATTCGTACTATTTCTTTATTCTTTGTGTTTGTTAAGAGAACATTAGGTAGTTTCCTTCAAAGTGGAGCATTGAAGGTAAATTGTCTTATTCCATGGATGTCTTAAAATGTCTCACTGATCGATAACTTGGCTGGATGGAGATATCTAGGTTCACATTTTCTTTGTGAACTTTGGGTAGAAAGCACAAATGGTAATTAGTCTAAACATCCATACCTCCAAGTAGAAAGTCACCAGAAATCAACTTCCTTTCCATTCCTTTCCCCCAGGAGTCTGGTTTCCACAGAAGTGTTATCCACATTTCCACTAGTAAAACATCTCACCAACAAAATGGCACCTGTAGTTACTCTTACCCCTTTAAGCACCAGCAGGTAAGAATTGGCAGCAGCCACTCTTCCCTTAATTCACCTTCTTCCATCTAGAGGACAGAAAGGGCTGCTACTCAAGTATAGAGAATCCTGGCCATACACCTTGATAGGTGTGTTGCAAAGCAGCATGTTTTGCACTCACAGAATTCAGAACATTTAATTAAGCCACTTAATGTTGTAAATACCACTACTTTTATTTTGGATCCAGTAGTAGTCAAGAGATGGTATGGAGAATAAATCCAAAGGAAGATATTATGCACAATCCAAACTACATCCTCTCAAAAGACTGACCATGGCCTTCAAACCACACTGCATTGCCATTTCTCTTTCTTGCATTATGAAGAGCTTTCTCCCAAGATGGCCTTCATTTCTTTATGCAGATAAATCATTTGAGACGTACCTATTTGTGTTGTATTTTTACAGGAATCTTATAAGCAAAGAGAAAAGAACATGATACTAGAAAACTTATCTATTGTATTTAATTTATTATTACTTATATGTAGCTTTGCAAGTTAAAAATTAAAAGTTAATACATGTAGGGATGATGTTTTAAAGAACTGAATAGAAAATATTGAAGATTGTTTGTTTTAATATGAAGCCCCCAAATTTGAACTGTGATTAAATTTAAAATGCATACATTTAGGATAAAAATATATTCAGAGAATGTAGTGTTATTAAGTAAATATTCCACTATTTATTAAGAACAAACACATCTGTAAAGAATGATAAATGTATAATGAGAAGCAAAAATTGTTTCTACACTTGAAAATGTAAGTCCCAGAGAAGACAGTTTTCTGTCTCTGAGTTTTGTTTAAAAAGAAACTTCCCTGTGCTGGGTCAGTCTCAAGAAGATGAGTGAGTATATGGGCAAATCTCCAAAGGACACAGTATTTTCTGTAAGACACATAATCTAGCTATCAGAAGGACTAATGGCATGGCTATTGTCAGATGATTATCTTAGACCAAATGCCTAACACTAAACTAGGCACTGCAAATGAGAACAGAGAAATGTCTGATTCGTCTGTGATGGAAAGAATCTACTCATAATGAGCTAATGGTATTACTCTTCTGATAGAAGGAACATTCACTTATTGAAATCAAGATTCTACCAAACTGCATAGAAAATTCATTATTGCTTGCCCCAGCAGTAAATTAAATGGGCAGCTTATATTTGAATTCTATTCTTTTGATCCTGTCAGTGGACGCACCAAAAAGGTAAAAAAGAAAAATTACTTTGTATAGTCTTTAGTGATTCACCTCTGGATATGCAGACATGGTTTTTACTATTAACATTAAGGTCATCCATTGACCTTAATTGACAGGCTGTTCTAAATATAAGTGATGTAAAATGACTGTAAAATAATGCATAGTGCAATAAATTGTGTCACTTGAACTTTCAGAGATTAGAAAAAGGGCTGTCCTCTCATTTTTAAAATTTTTACTTTCTGATATCCTAATAGCTATCAGCCATCGAAATCAAAATTAAAATGTGTATGCTTTACCTTTTTTAATTTTTTTTTAGTTGTAGATGGATACAATACCTTTATTTTGTTTTATTTGTTTTATGTGGTGCTGAAGATTGAACCCAGCGCCTCACAAGTGCGAGGCAAGCACTCTACCACTGAGCCACAACCCCAGCCTGTGTGCTCTAGCTTTAATGAGTTTACAAACCAGCAAATCAGAGATGCTCAGACCTTTCCTAGCTGAGATAATAAGTGGTATTAGCCAGTTGCTATAGTGTCTGGCAAACTCAAAAATCGTTAACCTTAATTGACTACTTCATATCATGATATTATTTTATCTTTTTTTTTTAACAATGAGACAAAAATTTTAAGACATGAAAGCACAGCCATGAAGGAGTATCTTATGGTTTCAAATGCAATGCCAGCCAATATGAAGATATGTGTGAAACTTTCCAGCCTCAAGGCAGCAACCCTTCATGGCTTCATTGAACTTACTGTTGGCAGCACAGCCCAAGGCTGGAAAGATTTTCTCATTCACAACATTTACTAGGAGGAATAGAATGATCTGCACTTAGAAATAGAGATAGACTTCTTTGGAAATTAAGGAAATTTAGCTACATCACATCCAATTCTGTTGACCATTCTTAACGAAAGTCCTCTTTCAGAAAAACAGAAAACTCAGGTGCATTCCCTGTTCCTCCCAGAGGTGGTTATTATTAGAGGGATAGGTACCCATGGCTACAAATACTTCAAGGGAAGAACAACCAAGGCATCCACATCTTTTAGGATTAAATCAACAAACAAGTATTATTTGGCATGTGAAAACTTAAGATTAACTAAGTGAAGAATAGAAATCAAGAAGTCAGAGCTGGAGACATTGTGGGGTCAAAAAGGGGCATGGGCTTGGGGAGGGCATTCAGTCCACTGACACTGAGCTTCAAGGCAAAAGCATCAAAATTACACTTAGAGGAAAAAAGTATGTCCTAAAACTCGGTTAACTAAAAATATTGCTGTTGTGATTCTTTTCAGATTCTGCTAAGTGTCCTCTAGCCAATGTGGGAGAGGATGTCCCTGAGTAGCAAATTTTGTCTTCTGTCTTTTTCACTGGATTTCCCTCAGCAGCCCTCTCCATCAAACCAGTAGCAAGAGGCACAGACGAAGACAAACACAGGAACTTCCAGGACCTGTCTGATCAAGGACCTCAGCTGCCAGCTCGCAGCAAGTTTACAGCAATGTCTCAAGCTCCAGGATCTTCTTTCATGTTTTTTCCTTTGTCATTATTTCTTGGAATGTATGGCATCAAACATTATGGTATATCCCATTCTTCAATTGTATTTTTTCAAAAGTTTATATATATATATATATATATATATATGTAAACTTTTATTTATTATATATATTTTATTTATTATATATATACTTTATATATATCAAGTTTGCTTTATGTGTGTGTGTGTGTGTATGTGTATATATATATATATATATATATACTCCCTTAGTTATTATTCAGAATGAGAACTGCATCTCCCAACAGGCAGCCCAAAACCATTGTAAGTCCCACCCTTTCAGCCCCATCTCTGAAAGTGGTTGCATCCATTTTGGGCCACCCCCACTGCTATCTAGAGTTACCTCCCCTACCACAGCCACCATCTTTAGTTGCAGTATCATCCATCTGGGGACACCTACCGGGGACTAAAAGTGAAGACCAAGATGAGGTAGAATCACTACAAGATTATAGAGTAGAAACTGCAACACCTCAGGTCTGCACTGCAGGAAAAGAAGACACATAATCAACATGAAAAAACAAGGGCAGAATGTGCTCCAAGCAAACCAAGATACTACAATAATAGAATCTATTGACAGCGCATTTGATGAAATGTCAGAGAAGGAGCTCAGAATGTACATAATTAAAATGATCTGAGAATTAGAAAATGACTTAAGTGAGTAAATACAGGCAAAAATTGATCATTCCAACAAAGGGATAAGAGCAAATACAGGCAATCATTGATCACATCAACAAAGAGATAAGGGACAAATACAGGTAGCAAAAAATTACTTCAAGAAAGAAAGATTGTGAAAAATATCCAATCAGAAATTCTTGAAATGAAGGGAACACTAAACCAAATTAAAAACTCAATAGACAGCATCACCAACAGATGAGATAACTTGGAAGACAGAAACTCAGATAATGAAGACAAAATATAAAATTGTGAAAATAAAGTTAACTACACAGAAAAGATGGTAAGAAATCATGAACAGCATATCCAGGAATTATGGGATAGCATCAAAAGATGAAATCTAAGATTTATTGAGATAGAGGAAGGCACAGAGTTTCAAATCAAAGGAATGAACAATCTCTTCAATGAAATAATATCAGAAAATTTCCCAAACATGAAGAATGAATTGGAAAATCAAATACAAGAGGCTTACAAGACACCAAATATACAAAATTACATCAGATCTACACCAGGTACATTATAACAAAAATTCCTAGCATACAGAATAAGGATAAAATTTTAAAGGCCACAACAGAGAGGAATCAGATTACATATAGGGAGAGAACAATTCATATCTCAGCAGATTTTTCAACACAGACACTAAAAGCCAGGAGATCTTGGAACAACATATACCAAGCTCTGAAAGAAAAGGGATGCCAACCAAGAATCTTATATCCAGCAAAATTAAGCTTTGGATTTGATGATGAAATAAAAATCTTTCATGATAAGAAAAAGTTAAAAGAATTTACAGTGATAAAACCTGCACTACAGAGCATTCTCAGCAAAATATTTCTTGAGGAGGAGAGGATAACAACAATGAAAATCTGCAAAGAGATAAACTATACTAAAGGAAAAACTAATTAAAGTAAAAACCAAATCAAGTTAAAAACCAAAAATAAACCAAACTGACCAGGATTACAAATCATATTTCAATAATAACTCTGAATGTGAATGCCCTAAATACATCAATTAAAAGACATAGACAGACAGATTGGATTAAGAAACACCCAACAATATTCTGCCTTCAAGAGACTCATCTCACAGGAAAAGACATCCACAGACTGAAGGTGAAAGAGTGGGAAAAAAAGTACCACTCACATGGACCACATAAACAAGCAGGGGTTTCCATCCTTATATCAGATAAAGTGGACTTCAAACCAAAATTAGTGAAAAGAGTTTAAAAAGGACATTTCATACTGCTTAATGGAATCATACATCAAAATTGTATTTATATTAGACATAAATATACTATATTGTATTTATGTAGACATAAAAATTGTAATTATTGATGCCCCAATGAAGCATCTATGTATATCTAACAAACCTTTCTCAACTATGACAATCAAATAGACCACAACACAAATGATACTGGGTGACATTAGCACACCTGTCTCACCACTGGATAGATCTTCCAAACAAAAACTAAATAAAGAAAGTATAGAACTCATTGAAACAACCAATAATTTAGACTTAACAGACATATTTAGAATATTATAGCCATCAACCAGTAAATACACTTTTTTCTCAGCAACACATGAATCCTTCTCCAAAATAGATAGTATGTTATGCCACCAAGCAAGTCTTAGCAAATACAAAAAAAAAAAGATACTACCCTGCATTCTATCTGACCATAATGTAATGAAATTAGAAATCAATGATAAAATAAAAAATAGAAACTACTCCAACACCTGGAGACTAAATAATACACTATTGAATAATGCACAGATAACAGAAGACATCAGGGAGGAGATAAAAAAATTTCTTAGAGGTAAGTAAGAACTCTGATGCAACATATCAAAATCTCTGGGACACTATGAAGGCAGTACTAGGAGAAAAGTTCATTGCATTAAGCTCATTCATTAAAGGAAGAAAATGTCAACAAATAAATGACCTGAAAGTACAACTCAAAGCCATAGAAAAAGAGAAACAAACCAACACCAAAAAAGTAGAAGATGGGTAATAACTAAAATCAGGACTGAAATCAATAAAATTGGAACAAAAGAAACAATTCAAAAAATTGACAAAAAAAAAAAGCTAGGTCTTTGAAAAAAATAAATAAAATTGACAAACCCATAGCCACCCTGACAAAAAGGAGAGAAAAACCTTGAATTACTAAAATTTGTGATGAAAAAGTAAATACCATGACAGACACTATTGAAACACAGAGGATAATTAGAAACTATTTTGAAAATTTTTACTCCAGTAAAATAGAAAACACTGAAGACATTAACAAATTTCTAGAGGCATATGACTTACCCAAACTGAACCAGGAGGACATACACAACTTAAACAGATAAATTTCAAGCAAGGAAATAGAAGACGCCATCAAAACCCTGCCAACCAAGAAAAGCCCAGGACCAGACAGATTCTCAGTCAAGTTCTACAAGACATACAAAGAAGAATGAATACCAATATTTCTCAAATTATTCCATGAAATAGAAAAGGAGGGAACCCTTCCAAACTCATTGTATGAGGCTAGTATCACCCTAATACCAAAACCAAACAAAGACACATCAAGGAAAGAAAATTTCAGACCAATATCTCTGATGAACATAGATGCAAAAAATCTCAATAGAATTCAATAAAATCATGTACAAAAACATTTTAAAAGTAGTGCACCATGATCAAGTAGTGTTCATCCCAGGGATGCAAGATTGGTTCAATATATGAAAATTAATAAATGTAATCCATCACATTAATAGACTTAAAGATAAGAATCATATGTTATATCAATTGATGCAGAGAAAGCATTTGACAAAATATAGCACCCATTCATTTTCAAAACACTAGAAAAACTAGAGATAGTAGGAACATACCTCAACATTGTAAAAGTTATCTATGTTAAACCCAAGGCCAACATCATCCTAAGTGGAGAAAAATTGGAAGCATTCCCTCTAAAAACAGGAAAAAGACAGGAATGCCCTCTTTCACCACTTCTATTCAACATAGTCCCTGAAACTCTAGCCAGAGCAATTAGACAGATGAAAGAAATTAAAGGGATATCAATAGGAAAAGAAGAACCCAAACTATTATTATTTGCTGATGACATGATTCTTTACTTAGAGGATCCAAAAAATTCCACCAGAAAACTTCAAAAATTAATAAATTAATTCAGCAAAGTAGCAGGATATAAAATCAATACTCATAAATTACATGCATTTCTATACATCAGTGATGAATCATCTGAAAGAGAAATTAGGAAAACTACCCCATTCACAATAGCCTCAAAAATAAAATAAAATAAAATACTTGGGAATCAATTTAACAAAACAGTTGAAAGACTTCTACAATGACAACTACAGAACACTAAAGAAAGTAATTGAAGACCTTAGAAGATGAAAAGATCTCCCGTGCTCTTGGATAGGCAGAATCGATATTGTCAAAATGGCCATACTACCCTAAGTGATATACAGATTCAATGTGATTCCAATTAAAAACCCAACATCATTCTTTATAGAAATAGAAAAAGCAATCATGAAATTCATTTGGAAAAATAAGAAACCCAGAATAGCCAAAACAATCCTTAGCAAGAAGAATGAAGCAAGAGGCATCACAATACCAGAGCTTAAACTTTACTACAAAGCAGAGTAACAAAAACATTATGGTATTGGCAACAAAATAGACAAGTAGATCAATGGTATAGAATAGAAGACACAGAGACAAACCCACATAAATACAGTTATTTCATACTAGACAAAGGTGCTCCAAACATACACTGGGAAAAAGATAGCCTTTTCAACAAATGGTACTGGAAAACTGGAAATCCATATGCAGCAAAATTAAAGTAAATTCCTGTCTCTCACCATGCACAAAACTCACCTCAAAGTGAATCAAGGACCTAGAGACCCTGTACCTAATAGAGGAAATAGTGGGCCCAAACCTTCATCAGATTAGGCCCAAACTTCCTTGACAAGACTCCTAAAGCACAAGAAATACAATCAGGAATCAATAAATGGGATGGATTCATACTAAAAAGCTTCTTCTCAGCAAAAGAAAGAATCAATGAAGTGAAGAAAGAGCTTACATTTTGGGAGCAAATCTTTGCCACACACACATCAGATAGAGCACTAATCTCCAGGATATATAAAGAACTCAAAAAAATTAACACCAAAAATACAAACAATCCAATTAATAAATGGGCTAAGGAGGTGAACAGACAGTTCTCAGAAGAAGATATAGAATCTATAAACATATGTGAAAAAATGTTCAACATGTCTAGCCATTAGAGAAATGCAAATCAAACTACTCTAAGATTTCATCTCATGCTAGTCAGAATGACAGTTATCAAGAATACAAACAACAATAAGTGTTGATGAGGATGTAGGGGAAAAGGCACACTCATACATTGCTGGTGGGACTACAAATTGGTGCAACTATTCTGGAAAACAGTATGGAGATTCCTCGGAATACCTGGAATGGAACCACCATTTGACCCAGCTATCCCACTTCTCAGTCTATACCCAAAGGACTTAATTAAAATAGCATACTACAGTGACACAGCCACTTCAATGTTTATAGCAGCTCAATTCACAATAGCTGAACTGTGGAACCAACCTAGATGCCCTTCGATAGATGAATGGATAAAGAAACTGTGGTATATATACACAATGGAATATTACTCAGCATTAAAAGAGAATAGTATTATGACGTTTGCAGGTAAATGGATGGAGTTGGATAATATCATGCTAATCGAAGTAAGCCAATCTCAAAAAACCAATGGCAGAATGTTCTCTCTGATAAGTGAATGCTTGATCCATAATTGGGGAGGGGGCATGGGAAGAATGGAAGAACTTTGGTCAAAGGGGAGAGGAGAGGGGAGGGGACATGAGGGTAGGAAAGATGGTAGAATGAGATACACATTATTGCCCTATGTACATGTATGACTGCACACATGGTGAGACTACATTGTGTACAACCAGAGAAATGAAAAGTTGTGCTCCGTTTGTGTACAATTAATCAAACTGCATTCTGCTGTCATATATACCTAATTAAAATAAATAAATTTTAAAAAGAAATAAATAATAAGTTTATGATCTTATTTATCAGAATGTAGCCAACACAAAGTGGCTACACTTTAATACACTGTCATTAAAGTGTATGTAAAAGATTAACCAAAATAAATTTTCATAGAACCAGAAAGAAAAAAATAATAATGAAGTTAAAAGAATAGCTCAGCCACCTGGAAATTAACAACAAAAAACCCCTGATAATTAAGGCAACAAGAGAACACTTACGTCAGTCATTCTTTGTCCTGCCCCCTCCCCTTCTAAAATGGAATGACTTTGAAAGGACCTCTTACCTGCTTTCCTCCATCTTCTGCAAAGCCATATTTGTCAGACCCCATGGAGTGTGTCCTGAATACCAACTTGTCGTTTCTTTCAGATAAAGTTTCGCTGTAGCCTACCTCATCTCTCTCTGGTCTAGCTATTTTATGGACTGGAAAAATTCAGAGACAACTTAATGAGGAGATCTTAACGTTGGCAGATGGCACCTGAGCACTCAGAGCTGTTCTAATACCTGATCTGCACAAGTAGTCCATTCCGCCATTATTTTCAGCCATTGTAGGTTGATAATCAGCCACAGAAGCAGAACGCAGCACACAAAAAGGCTGCTCCTTCCTATCTCATTAGTCTTTCACTGCAGGCAGAATGAAAGCACTAAATGGTAAGTTAATTGTTTCTTTGCTGCTATGGTTCCCTGGGGTACATTGTGTCATTGTTAACACTGATATATTAAGATAGGCACTTTATGGTGGTTGCCAACCACGAAATACTGATGTGTTTTCATTCTGACCAGCTGCAAAAATGCGTTCAGCTCAGTTGCCTGGTTTTGATATTCCTTTGAGGACTCTCCTCAATGAAGACAGTGATCCTTCCCTCCAATGGGAAGATGGACAGGTATCAAAGCTTCCAGGAGATTCTTTGAAGACCAAGTAGCTATAGTACTGACTTGTGTTAAAAGAATAAGAAGATGGAGGGGAAGCATGTAGGTCCCATGCCTCTTTTTCGAGAAAAGCAATTATAACTGGGGAAAATTATTTTTAAAAATCAAGCATTTAAAGTCTTTTGAATTATCCAAATGGGCTATAGTAAATAAAGAAATGCTTATGTGAGACAAACCTACCAGGGTTCAGTAGGAACAGTGAGTCTCTGCTCCTCTTGGTCCAGGACTTTTTCCCAGCTGCCTCCTCTCAGCTCAGCTTCACAGATACTCCACTCAGAGCTGATGTGACCTATGCTTTTCTGCTCAGCTCCCTATTAGGGACCCTCAAGGAATAACAGGCCACTAGCATTTCTTGTGATTTTTCTGATTCCAAAGAAAAATTAAGCTTCTCATATCTCTTCAAAGGGACCAAATGGTTCTGGTCTGACCCAGAACTCCTGAGGTTCCAGGACAACTGCAGTGCTTTTGCCCTGAGCATTTACCTTCCAAAATCAAACCAATGAAGCACGAACTTCATGTCATCAACGGGCCATCTTCAGGTGAGGGACTTACAGCATTCATCCAGTCATTGGATGTGTATATTTACAGTCCGAATGTTAGGCTGAAAATACAAGATTTTTTTCTTCCCTCTCCCAAAGGACCCTTTAAGTGTTTTCTGTACTTTCAGGAGAGGAGAGAGTGCTGGTCTTTCTCCCATTGACTTCTGCCATTATGGAGGAGATTTTACCATCTGACTCAGCCCCAGGGATGAGATCTGGGGTAAGAGGAGAATATATGCTGGTACAGAATGTATCTTACATACACTCAAGATTAAATTAACAAATATGAATGTTAAAGACCCAACAGAAGATATTTGCATTTTTTAGTGTTTAAGGGGTTTTTTTTGGGGGGGGGGCGGGAGTAGGGATACCAGGGATTGAACTCTGAGACACTTAGCCACTCTTAGAGTCTGAGCCACATCCCCAGCCCTTTCCTATACTTTGAGATAGGGTCTCATGGAGTTGCTTAGTGCCTTGCTTAATTGCTGAGGCTGGCTTTAAACTTGCGATCCTCATGCCTCAGCCTCCCAAGCTGCTGGGATTATAGGCCTGCACCATTGGCCCCAGCTGTTTTAGTTTTAACAGTGGATATTCTTCAAATATTTAGTCGATAGATGGGTTGAATTGATCAATAAGGACCAAATGGCAGGGGACATGGTGTAGATGCATACCTCCTCTTAAATCAAATGTTAAAAAAAATTCCATTCTTAAATATCTGTGGCATTGCTTTCCTGTACTTTAAATGATAGCACTCAGAGTCCTTATAATATACTCTGATTAAAATGGCCTAATCCTAATGTGAAGGGTGACATGAAGCTCTTCAAACTATGTGTTCTACTAACTCTGCATAGTGCATGCCCAGCTAACACATGGGGATTGTAAATAGATAAATGAAATGAAGATACCTTTCAGTTGCAGAATTGGAGAGCAAGTCAATTTGCTACACCTTTGTCACATCAACTTTGATATTGGTGGCAAGGAAAAAAATCTATGGTGGGGCAAGCACATGATAAATACATTCGTTTTTGTGCCTACAGATTCCTGCAATAGTATACCTTGTGAGAACAAACCATTTTTTCAAATATCAAATGTCTCAAAATATTATCTTTGATTAAAATTGTTTAAAACTGACATTTATTCAGTATGATTTCAGATTTGATAAATATCAGGGATTTCTAAAATACTATTGATGAAAAACCATTTATGCTTCTGAAATTTAAAGGAACAGAATGACCGAAATTGAGCTAATACTTAAATATTGAATGACAATTATTTTTTTTTGGTACCAGGGATTGAACTCAGGGGTACTCGACCACTGAGCCACATCCTCAGCCTTATCTTGTGTTTTATTTTAGAGACAGGGTCTCACTGAGTTGCTTAGATCATTCATATTTTAAAAAATATTTTCTTAATCATGAATATCTGTATTTCAAAATGAAAAGTAAATTTTTGAAGCTCTCAAAAGATTTATTTTGTTTCCTGAAACAGAGATTATGACAGCATAAGTTTTAGGAATATAAGAAAGTCACCAAATAGGAAAATGGAAAAATTGATGCATAAAGTAAAAATAATATAATCAAATAACACCTACCACTAGATTAAACACTAAAAGTTACAAATTATTCAGAAACACTGGACAACTATCCAAGAGATGAGTCTCATGGGTTATATTATGGTAGCAGGTGGGAAAAGGGTGAAAATGTTCATTTATTTATGTGGAATGGTGGGAGGGGGGACAAAATACTGACATTAAGAAGAAGCTGCAGTCAAGAATATTAATTCCAATGGCAAGGATAAGAAACAAGATCCAGCTGGGCGCGGTGGCCCACGCCTGTAATCCCAGCACTTAGGGAGGCTGAGACAGGAGAATCACGAGTCCAAAGCCAGCCTCAGCAACCTCAAGGCACTAAGCAACTCAGTGAGACCCTGTCTCTAAATAAAAACACAAAATAGGGCTGGGGATGTGGCTCAGTGGTCGAGTACCCCTGAATTCAATGCCCAGTACCTAAAAAAAGAAAAAGAAAATGAAACAAGATCCTATGTGATACAGCCTAGGAAGGGTACTTGCTACTGCATTCCTCAAAGCAATGACCATAGAGGACAATATACTGATCAAGCAAAACCAAATGTGTTCGACTTACTGCTATAAGGTAAACCAACCATTTTGGCAGGATCTTAGTATCTCATAAGAGGACTATCTTGGGAAGATGTTTATACTGGTCTAAGCTGGGTCATTTAATAGTGACTTAATCAATGTCAAGAAGTGATTCAGGTTTCAGACAGTTTTGTAACTTTGAGTTGGTAGGCCAAGTGAGTTAGGGCCTGGCAATGAGTATTGATAGGAAGATGTTAGCCTGGGTCAGTAATATATTTTTAATTTGCTTTGTAGTCTCAGATTACAGGAGTAGTATTTCCTGGAAATATAGCTAAGCAACATTTGCCTATCACAGAAACATTTAGCAAAAAGTCAAGGAGTACCCTGTGCCTCCGAATTGCTTATTACAGAGGTGTGAATGTATGGTTAGCCCTGAAACTGTTAATACGTGGACACTAAATTATATTGGTTTAAGTTCTCAAAGTTAGGTCCCACTGCGAGAGACAGAGTGTGGCAGCCATTCTTGATCTATGTTATTCTCCAGAGAGGCCACAGCAATAAATCCAAGGTAGGGGACAGAAATGCAAAGGGAGAGAGAAAGAGGAATAAAGGCAGAGATAGGCTCTTGACATCATCACAATGCCAACTAGCGCTGATAAAAATTCATAAAATGAATAGGCATTCAACAACTAAGCACATGGTTTGAAAGCTGTCTCGTCACGTCAATAACAGCTCAGTCCAGAGGTAAAGACCCACAGGGAAACATCTTCCCAGGCACCCCTAAAGCCACTGTTAATGATAGAACAGGCAGTTACCCTCAAAGTACTGGGTGGCAGGGTGCTTCCTGAGACTAACTGGATTGCAGGACCTCCACATGATGCCTCTGCTTAAGACCAGCCAGACATGAGACAGAGCTATGCAACTCCAATCTTGAGTAAAGATCCCCATGCCTCTCTGTGACCCCTCTAAGAGATTATGGAAATTCAGACACCATAGAGGTGAGATCCGTACAGACAAAGATAAATATAATCAGACAGAGTATTGCAAAATATCAGAAAATTCTGGAGTTGATTTTATGCCAAAAATAGCATTGTGTCACTGTTTGGGCAACTGATATTCTATAATTTCTTTTATAAAGGGGACTTTTTTTATTAAAAATTGTTCTCCACTTCTTGGGTAAAACTCTAATAATAAAAGTTGAGAAGAAAACTATTAATAATGAATGATACTCCCTGGTCAACAAGAGAAGTACAAGGAGAAAAAAGATAATTTTAAGGACATTCTTAAGTACAGGATTAACTTGGCATCTTATGAAATCTGAAGGCAAAAATAATGGGTTTCAATGTAAAATCCTTGAAGTAAAAGTGCTGAGTTGAGGTAAAAATATTCCTGGAAATTTTCATGTATCTTTATATAGGCAACTTTATATTTGACTTCTAGTTGTTCACCTGGATAATGAGAGTGCTGGATTCAGTGATCACTGTATTTATGGCAAGACTCAATGTGTTAAGATTCAATTACTTTAAAAAAAGTTCTAGACATGCAAAAAACTAGAGGTACCTTTGAAAGAAGTGAAAAACTCAATGTAATATGTTTGGTGAGAGGAAAAAAAGGTTAAAGCCGTGATTATAACACACTGTCACAGAGCCCAGAGAATAGGTATTTTGTTATGGTTCTGAATGCAAAAGAAATTCTAGTAATAAGGAGATAACACATCTAGAAATATAGTCATGCTTAGAAAAGAATTTTAAGACTCTGAGAATATATAAATGCCATGAAGAAAATGTATAAAGTGTAAATAAATGGCTCATTAAATAATCCTGGTGCATCTGCTTACTGTAACATATCACCAAGTAAATACAGATGTGTCTTTTAAGCAGAGATGAAAATAGATATTTTGAAAAATTGTCCTAAATGATTCTAAAAATGCTCCCTCATTCTCACCCTCCCATTCCTCATTGAAAATCACTAGTCTGTAGAGGAGAAAAAAGTAATACAATTCCTTGTTGAGAATTGTGAAGGGTCTACTTTGAAACGTATTAGCCTTTCACAATGTCAAGAATGTCATCAGAAGATAAGAAAGTCCTGGGTCAGAGATAAAAGATTCTATCATAGTACAGCAGGAGTATCAGCACATTTGCATCTGGTCTCCTTTCCTAAAAGAATAACATGGGTCAGCTTAAAGGGATACTTTCCCACAGTGGGTTGCATTACAGAAGAACTCACAGCCTTAAGGAACCCAAATATTTTATTATGGACAGTAAGTGTGTCAGCCTTTGACTCCACAGGAAGGTCCCTTCCTTATCTTCCAGGACTGTTCAATACACAGATATCTTGGAACAGATAATTCAGGACAAGATGTGATTATTACCTTGCTTGCAAAATACACTGAAAAGGTGAAGTCAATGGAAAATTTCATGAATATGTCCTCTCATGTGAGACTGACAACACTTTGAAAGACTTTAATTACTTTTTTATGCATTCAAATTTGGAAAACATTGAGATTTTATTTTAAATTATGACAAACTCTAAGAGGGGGTGAGGGACGTAAGTTGAGAAAACAGTTGTAAGAGAAAAGAAAATGTGTAAGTTCTAATAAAAACAATTTATTAGTGATATAGTCTAGTGTGGATTAAAGAAGGATTTAGCTACTGTAACCTGGGATGGAGTGCAAGGGGGTTCATATTCATTGAATGAAGCAGGGGAAATTGTGTCTAACCTCACCAAAAATATGCCCACCTAAAACCTCAGAATATAGCCTTATTTGTAATGAATGTCTTTCTATGTGTTATAAAAGTAAGAATCTCAAAAGGAGATCATTCTGGACTAGATTGGACCATAAATCCTATGATGGGTATCATCAAAGAGAGAGAGGGCACAGAGAGATTGAAAGATCATAGCAATGTGAAGATGGAAACAGATTGTACTGATGTAGCCAATGAAACAAAGCATTTCTGGAAGCTACCTGAAGCTGGGAGAAAGGAGTGGATAGACTCTCCTTCCGCATCTCCACTGGGAACCAACTCTGCTGACATCTTGATTTTGAAATGTTAGTCCCTAGAACTGTGAGAGCAGACATTTCTATTGTGTTAAGCCACCCAGTTTGAGGTAATTTGCTGCTGTATATATGTGTGTTTAGGGGTGTGTGTAATTGTGGAGTACTTAAATTGAACTACTGAACCATAATAGGGATATGGTATAGGAACAGGAAAGTACAATCATACATCATTGTCGTGACTAATGAATGAGATGACTGGGTGTTTCACCTGTTCCTTTCTTACAATAACTGTTTGGTGTCACTCTTTGGTAGAATAACATTGTGTACAACAGCTATTCATTCTAAGAGCTGAGTGGTGCCAAAAGCAATTAGCACTGCATTTGTCAAAAACGGTGT
Source organism: Geosciurus inauris (assembly GCA_004024805.1). Classification (NCBI taxonomy): domain Eukaryota; kingdom Metazoa; phylum Chordata; class Mammalia; order Rodentia; family Sciuridae; genus Geosciurus; species Geosciurus inauris. The sequence continues at coordinate 77,109 of PVHX01000622.1, read as the reverse complement.
CTCAATTCAGGTATTAGAATTTGGCAGAGCCTCTAGGATGATCATGTTTTGTAACAATGTGAGGTTGTGTGTAAGAAAACACACTGACCATATTTCAGTTTCAAATTGTTTTTCTTTTAATATTTTGTAGGGCTGGGAATATAGCTCAGCGGTAGAACACTTGCCTAGAATATGTGAAGCCCTGTGTTATATACCCAGCTCCTTCAAAAATAAAATAAAAACATGAAAACATTTTGTAATAATGTAGCATCTTACAGTTATGATTTTAAGTAATGTAATAAGGTGGCATCTTATAATCTTTCTCTTTAGTTTTCATGTAAGCCTGATAAAATAAGCATAAATTATTATCTAAAATATTTAACTAACATATCCCAATATAAGACAGTACCTTGTAATCAAACTGGAACCAATGGTTTAAATTATTAATTGTTATCACTCTTCATGGAATACAGTAAAGAATATTTTCTGGTTATTCATTTTTAACTGAAATTTCAATCTGAACAAATTAAAGTTATCCTCTGATGATTTGGAATCATTACTGGAATTGTATGAAAATATCAGTAAGCAACAACTTCACAAAGGAGCATGATGAAGAGCTTCCCAGTCGATCTGTTCCAGCTTAGAGACTGCGTTGTGGCAACCGCAGTGAGCTCCCTATTAGCTCAGTCTTGAATATTAACCACGGGGTGGCCCTGGTCATAGCAGGGACCAGGAAAGCTGCTTTAATATCTCAATTCCATTGCTAAGACTTGAAAATTATTGATATTTTAAAGAAAGATGGAAAGTCATCATATCTCACCTGAGTACCTCTGACTCGCTCATGTAATAATTTTTCGCTTCTTGGAATAAAGATTAATAATCTCTTACTTTGCTGTGTTGGTTTGAAACAAACCACATGAAAGGCTAAGGCCTTACCAGACCCAATGGCACTTACAAATTCTCCACTAATGTTGTTCTTTGATTGACACTCTGTTTTCTTTCTTCTTTTGTTTGTCAAATAATTTAGGGGTAAACCTATCCTTTTGTGTCTGAGAATGATTCATCTATTCCCTCCCCTAACAGATGTTTACTTATCACTCTTCCATCCTGAGATATAAAAAAGATTATGGCTAGTTATATTTTTATGCACCTGACTTCTACCGCGATGAAAACAAAAATGGAGACAGTATGGCCAAATGAATTGTCTCTCCTTTCTGAAGGAGAGATTTCCAGCGTCTCAGCCATCATGGGGCCAGCCCTCCTTCCGCTGTGTCCTTCTAAGAGTTAAGTGGTCAGTACTCGTGCTGGGGTCAAGGTAAATAGGGTGATTTGAAAGTCCCCTTCCTTAGGCAGTGAGTGGGAAGGAAGATGAGAGATCTGGGAATTGATTCTCAGAGCATTTAGTAAGGATTAGGCTTTTCTTCTTAGTGGCCTGAAATTTTATTTAATAGTGTCAAAAAATCATAGTTTGAATTCCAGGAAGAAAAAGACCTATGTTTCACAGGTTGTAGAAAAATATAGCTTTAACAGCGTATGTACACATGCATCCACAAGAACATACAAATGAAAAAGAGAACCTCACATGTATATTAAAAGGAAACATGCTAAAATACCTAAATAAATAGAAAATCAATAAGACGCTCATTAAAATAAATTATGGTCTATCAAAACAATGAAATAAAATTGACCTTTGAACAACCTGAGAGTTATATATATATATTGATAAGATTCCAATATGTATCATTAGATATAAAGCTGTATGGTTTAATTCCATTTGTACTAAAAAGGATAACTTGTTGATTAACATAGAATATTTCAGAAACAAACCTTAAGAGTTTTATTAATCGCTACCTTTGGAGAAGTGGTTAGAATAAGGGATGCATGACAAGGGAAATTTTTCAAAGTATATCCTTTTGTGTGAAAAAAAAAAAAATATATATATATATGTATTACTTTGTGCATGGACTACCTGAACACATATATTCCCTCTCTGTCTCTGTCTCTGTCTCTCTCTCTCTCCTCTGCCCCCCCACACAAGAAAAAGTCCTCCTAGAATTCACAGCCCCAATTTGAGGTTATTCCTCTATAATGCCTTTTCTACATGCAAAGACTATTTCCCTTTCTAAAGCAATTAATAGCTCTGTCACTCAAAACGTATTTAATCCTAGGCTGTCTTGCATTGGCAATTGTTAGGGAGAGAGTGTGTGTGTGCCCCAGTGCTGCAGTCACCACCAGAACCCAACCTGTGAGACCTATTTCTCTTCGTCACTCAACACTCCTTTGTGGAATGTTTAGTACATATGTCGTAAACATCAATATGTTTATTATTGAGTGTGTGATCTCAGTAGCTTTTGGATGAAAAAGATTGAAGGCTTTAACTAGCACTCACTTGTATGATTATTATATTTTAGGACCCAGAAGATCCATCCTGAAGAGAGAGACAGCACAAAGAAAGTCAACCTGGAGGTCATTCTATGTCCCGTAGGCTGGGATGGCTGCTGTTGGACTAATTTGGTTTGATATATCTACCTGTCCATTTATTGATGAAACATAATGATACCTGAAGCAGGCCACTTATAAAGAGGCTGCTTATAAAGATTACAATTTGGGAGAGTAGAAATGCAAGATTAGGCAGCTCATTAGTTTTCTCACTGGTGAGGGCTTCACAGAGGATGACATCACAGGGGAAAGACATCACATGTCAAGACAGAAAGTCAGAGACCAGGGAGGAGGGTGTTGCGCTCTCTTTATTATAACCCACTATCTCAAGAACTCACTCCCAGAGACAAACATTAACCCTTTCCAAGGGAATCACCCCCAACAATATTACCTTGCACCAGGCCCCATCTCTTGACTGTTCTACCACTTTACCACCACACAAACACCAAACCTCCAACACATGAATCTTTAGAGGACAAACCACACCCAAACCATAGAAATGCTGTTAGGTTTGACCCATTTGAGTTGATTAACTGCTTTTTTCCTCTGTTTAGTAAATGTTTCTTTAATGCCCCACTGTGCCCTGGACCACATTTTCTCTGTGGACATACAGAGATGAGCAAGGCTAAACTATGAGCATGCTCAGAATGTTCCTGCTTCCCCAGTGGGAGGACAATGGACTGACCTTAGTGTCCCATCTTAGTGCACACTTCTCAGAACAATCCTGGTACCACCTAGACTAGTACAGGTCCTCCAAGAAACAGAAGTCAGCGAAAGACTAACATATGAGAAGTTATGGAGGAGAAAATACCAAACACATGAGGGTTGAGAGAAAAGGAAGGAGCTCAAGGTGAGAAGAGCACAAGCTGTAGTATATTCTAAGCAAGCACAGACTTGGCTGAAAGGCAGTTCTTGAGATAAGTCATACTTGAGAGGAATCCCATAACCATAGGAACATGGATACTCCCACAATGCTGAGTTATGGGCTGGAACAATCAGAGACAAATATCCCTGAAAAGAAGACCATGATAGGTCCATAGAGTTATCAGGTAATTGCCTTAACCAAACCCTGGAGGTCAGATAACCCCCTTCCCCACATTTGAGATGTCAGGTAATCCCCTGCCCATATCCTAGCTGCCAACTAATCCCCCCATATCCTGGTTATCAGGTAACCCCCTCAACCAATTTCACAAAAGAGATCTGAACAGTGCATTTCCGTGGTTGCCTTAGATGACAGTTATTACCAAAAACAGATTTGTACAAAAACGGTAACTTAATATGTATGCACCAAATTGCAGTACATCATAAGTGTGATCAAACAAAGGAAGAGAAGATAAAAGCTGAACCATTAAGGTGCTGATATGTGCGATGGGCCCGGAGCAAGTGTGATGAGTCCGAAACTGAGTACATAAGCCCAGGCCAGAAATCAGAATGATGCAGGAAAGGATGGGATGGGGAGGGAAATGTGGGAGCACTCCCCATACCTTCAACCCCTCCCCTCCCTCTTTCCCCATTCTATGCTAATGGACTGCACACCTGACAGAGTGGCACCCCATTGTTTGTAGCTTTGGGGCCATGATTGGTCCGAGGATCATTCTTAAGCTGTTGAACTTCCTAGAATAAATGGGTTCTGCATCTCGCTCCAGCAGAGCAGTCTTACCAGTTCCCAGAGTCTGGGTGAAGTGACTCTGCTACAGACCACCCCATACCTCATCCGCGGGACCCCGTTTCGTCCTTCCTGGGGACCCCTTTTCTTCCCCCGGGAGCCCTACTCATCAGTAAACCCACGCAAGGCATGGCATAAAACAACAGGGAAGGGTTTGGATTTGGGATTCTAGATGCTAAGAAAGAACAAAAGGACTTAGGTTTAGAATAGGATGGACTATATAGACTGTGGATACAGAACATGACCGGAAGGGAGAATGCCTGAGGGACAAAAGATTGCACCCTTTCCTGGAACCTGGAGAAGCCCAGTTTGGGGTTTTGACTGGGCAGGGAGTGAAACTTTAGTTTTGTTCTTGTTACATTTGGGAATCAGGAGCAAGTCTTCCTTTCCTAGAAACATACACTGTTGGGCAATTAAAAATAAAGGAAAACATCTATCTTAAGCTGGTGGTCACTACCTGTTTTTGTTAGCTCTGCACAAACATGGATTATATAAGCTACACTGATTTTGCTCTCCGCCAACCAGGGCAGAGCTGTCTACAATATTGTGGGGTCAAGCACATTCTCCCTGATCCGTGGCAAGGGAGGGCACTGTCCTCTTGTAGCCTCCTGGGCTGCCCTTGGCAAAGCAGTATCCCCTCTTTTCTTAGGGATTTTCTCTTTGCAGATCTCTTCCAATCCTTCCCCCTTTCCTTCCTCCCTCCTTCCCTCCCTCCCTTCCTTCCTTCCTTCCTTCCTTGTTTCCTTCTACTCTCTCTCTCTATTGCTCTTTCTTTCATTTTATTGAAGCTTTAGTTTTGTTCTTTTCCCTCCAAAGTTTCCATTGAATTTCTTTGGGGTTAGTACTACAACCAAAGTAATGCTAGTTCTGCATTGTAATAAGAACTAGAGTTTTCTAAGCCTAAAAATTTTATGATAACTTTAAACTCTTATATATGTGTCCTTTCATATTTAATAATCATTGGTTTTAGAAAGGTAGGGCATCTAGGAAAAATTCTGTGTGACCATTTATTTTACAATGGCGTGAATAAGTTCTTGGAGCCACATTCAGGAGACCCGGTCTCTGACACTCAGCATCCCTTCTGAACTCCAATGTAGTGCCGTGGCTGCCCTGTGAGCCAGTCTGCAGACTTCCTTCTATATTCTCAAAGAAAAACAAATCAAAAAATGTTAAATCACTTCTACTAATACAAGTCTCCGAATAAGTGAAAATGAGATAATTTACAGCAGTGAATTCTAGGCAGAAAACGGAGAATTTGAGCATTTTTTTTCCTGGCTCCATTCCCTCGCCCCACCTGTATCTTTATTACAGGTACAAATGGTGCTAATCTCATGGATGTTATTCAGTACATGAAACCATATCTTCTGAAGCAAGAACAATTTAACCATTGACCCGAAGCCCCAACTGTAATGCACAAATTTCGTTTTGTTAAGCAGAAGGCAGTGTGAGAGGTAAAAGGTTTGTTATTTTTTTGGCTAATGACAGAACTGAGACCAACTGCACAGGCAAAGAAACTAGATATATGTGGAGGTGGAGGGGAATTTTACTTCCTTGAAAAACCAGGTAAGGAATAAAATGTACTTGTTTCCCTCCAAGTTAGACATGGGCATGGGTACCTTATCACAGAGGCCACTCCCATGTCCAGCTATTACGGCTGTGTGCCTGGCAAATGGATAAATCACACCGTTTCCACCTTTTAAAACAGAGAATAAAGATAATGTGAAAGTGCAGGCTGACATGGAACAATGAAGTGTCCAGAATGAGGCATTTTGTTTAAGAGATGGGTGGTGAAGGAAAAGGCTTGAAGAGGCAGGAAAGCAGACCTTTATGTGAGATGTACTCTCTGATTGACAAGGCTTTTAAACAACTGCTTCCCTGTGATTGACAATCAGACTGGAGAACAGATGAGCAGGTAATTGCAGTTCTGTATTATCTTTGCATAAATACCAACGCCCTAAATAGGCCTGCCAGCTTGGAGAGAGACGGCCACGGCACAGGGCTGCCAAACGGAACCTCTGCCAGTGTGAAGAGAAGGTTGGACCCAAAATTGCTGTGAAGTGCGTGATGCCTTCAGATTCCTTAAATACCAGTGGGACACACATTATCTCTGGAGGTGGAAGGCCAGAGGTTATCCCAGACACATTACTTATTTGTGCACGATCCAGGGTGGATAATTTAGACTCTGAATTTCAGTCCTGAGTTAAAATAGAATTAACAGTCACTTCCTAGTACACAGTTGTTTTGTGACACGAATCAAACTGTGAATACAGAAAGACATGTATTTTTTTATTATTATTATTATTAATTATTATTATTATTATTATTGCTGTGCTTTAAATTCCATCAAAACACTTGCTACATAGTATTAAAAATTTTGTATTTATTGAACTAATTGGACTGATTTTCTTAAGTAGAATCATAGCTGGGTCCTTGTATCAGGGATTTAGTATAGTGCAGATGAAAGCAGATTAACAAAATTTGTCAACTAAATAAACTCCAATTTGTTCTAAATGTACTTCTGAAATCTGAGAAAGCCTTTAAAACTATACAAAGGCATAAAGTTCCTACTCACCTTCCTCTTCATTCACAAAATGGCCAATAAGGGCAAATAAGTAAATCCTGGGTCTCTTTTTAAACAGAATGCAAATTTTCCTCAATTAGGAGAACAGGAATGGTCAAGCCGGTAAAAATTACAGTCCAAATCGCAGCCAAGGACATAGTAGTTACAAAGGGAAGTGCTATGGTGGCCGCTTTCCAGGGCGTTGCTCTCCTGCTCTGCTCTCTAGGCCTTCCTGTGGACAAACAGTAGCCATGAAGGATTTGTGTTAGGAGATTATGTCACTTGCTGTCCCCACTGCTCAACATTTTTATCAGAGGAAAGATCACTAAAGTAAATTATAAAATCTGTTTGGAAAATAAAAATAATAAAAGGTTCCCGAAAGTGCTGTTGACCACCTGAAATAGGAACAGTCAGGAGAAGTCACTGGCAGGTGGAGACCCATGCTTTAGTTTTTCTCCTGGATCACAGCCGCAGCAGGTTTCCTACCATGTTGTAGGCAAAAGTGCCCCTGGATTTGTCACCGGGGCAACTCTGTTCTCCAACCTCATGCCTCAGAATCCTATGAACTGATATTTACAACAAATAGTCCTGGGTTCCATTCTATCAACAAAAACTAATTCCAGGAATTGGCATTTGGGAAATCTGCCCATGTATTTTTTGAGTCTAAGCATGAAAGCAAACATCATCCATTGTCATTTGGAGAAGGCTGCCAACTATTTTTCCTCACTACCTATTTCCTGCATGTCAACAACCTGCCGTCTGCCACCTGCCTTGCACAGCCCAGAGCAACAGACTGGATTCTTCCTGTCTTTGAGTCTTATCCCTTCGTTAGGAAGCTTGTGTAGAAACAGTCAAAAACAGAACCTTGAATATAGGACCAAGAAAATTATGTGAATATGGTTGAGACAATCAGCTAGAGGTGGTAAAGCTAGGAAAGACCTAGGGATCCAGGGAGCCACGTGGAGCTGGTTTCGTCCTGTGAGGGAAGTGGATTGTGTCACTAAAATGTTGTCATATGGTCAAAGACGCTTGTTCAGATTGAAGGTCAACCTCATATTGAAACAGTGTAGATAGCTACTGATAGCATGAGCAGCCGCTGAGGTCACAGGCTTGACCAGCTTGACCTTGTGAAAACATCCCACCGGAATTGACCTTGTGGCTGTCAGTACAGTATTTCTAACATTGTATGCATTATCAACAAATGTCGTTTTATATCAGGATCAGTGACCAGTTAAAAATGAAAACAGTTTTCTCCTCCCTCTTCGGCTCCCTTTGAAATCAACAACTTCATGAGTATTTTCCTTGGAAATTTTTTTTAAATGCAAAATCTTCAGTGAACATCCATTAAGGAAAAGAAATGGAAGAAGTCCCCACTATCTTTAGAATTTTGTTGTGAAATTTCAAATACGTATTGTGGACATGTACATGTAGTCTGTCTCTCTTTTCCTCATCTAAATACAAGGATAGCTCAACCTCAGACACTCTTCAGTCTGAAAACAGGACTAAACAAAATTTTTTAAATGGATCAATTTATCCTGATGATGAGAAAACATTGTCAGATGCTTTTAAAACCTATAAAAGAGTCTATGAACACAGGCTTGTTTTTGGAGACTATTGACAATGAGCATGGAGTTTGACATACGAATAGTTTAAATAAGCTCTAAAGAGATATGTCTTTAATTTAGAAGTTTAAGGAACATGACAACATATTCACTCAATTATTGATTATCCTTGAGCAGATAAACTATTTTTCATATCTTAGTCATAAAAGATAGTATGTAGTAAAGTGCCTTTGTGAGGAAAAAAAAGAAATCACAAATAATCAGTCGACATAACTACATATTAGAAATTGTTTACTCTTTGGAGTTTTACAAAACCCAATAAATCCCACTCTCTCACCTTCCATTTGGAATGACTGCCTTGATAATTACGTGCAGAACCATTGGTTTGCAGTTCCTGGCTAGCCACCTTCTGGGAGGAGGAAACAGCCACCCTGATGGCTGGCACAACAATTTTCCTGCAAACACATTCATTTTCTAGAAGCAAATAAGTAATGAGTATTTTTGTTGTTGGTGGTGGTGTTGTTTGTTTTTCTGTTGGTTAGTATATTTGTTTGCTTGTTTTATTTATGTTTTGGAGTTCTGTTAGGTTTTGCTCTGCCTTTTGAAATTTCCAACTAACAATATGGCACCCAAAGTCAAAGAAACTGTGAAATAAAATTGGTTTCTGACTCTGAAGCTCTAAGGATCTCAAACTAAGAGAAGTTAACCTAAAATATTTAAAATATTTCCATTAAGCCTTTGATGAATTTAGGATTCTTCTAATATATCTGAGGGGTTTGTAACAAAGAACAAGGAATGTGATGATCTGAAAGGCTCAAATCTTTTAACTGAATTCCTTAATGGTTTATTCACTTGGACCTAAGTTGAGGAGGTACTGGGAAAATACAGTATGAATTGATGTGGCTGAAAAGAAAAGGAGGTGGGGTGACAGTAGCATATGAGATTGCACACTTGGGGTGTGCTCTATCATTAGCCAAGGTCCCAAATATTGGACAAGAGAAGTGTACTGCCATTTATTTTCTCCAAAGCCAACTGCAGACACCATTAATCTCACATGGTACAGTTTCCTACTGAGCAAAGAAGTGACCTCAGAGTTCTCTCCACCCATGTCCAGGCAGCCACCACCAATCAATCAGAGCTTCTGTGCAGAAACACAGTTACTGCCATTGCCATAGAATTTCTGCTGGGCTACTAAGAAAGCAGTGCAGACAGCTGACACAGCTGAGTGAGAGTTCACAGAATTCATTCTAGTACTCAAATAATGAAGACCTCAGCTCATTTTTTAAAAAATCAAGCCATTTTAACACATAACTACATTTCCTTACATTTTTCAGTTTATTTGATATTTTTTGCTCTACAATTTTAGAGATATAAGTAAGTCTATAACTCTGTTATGCACATTACCTGCTTACATTTTTGTACTACATATTTATTCATTTTCGTTTTATTTTACTCTAAAAAGGATGTCATTTGGTTAATTAAGAGTCTACTATTGCTGCAATTTCTGTTTAAAAAAACCTTTAGTGCTCTCCCCTTCAATCTAACGTAGCTCCAAAGACAGTCTATTTGGGAGTAGACTAATATGTATTTTATCATTTTCATGTGAATTTCCCACCCACATGAACCTCAACATGAAGTAAATAATTATCAGCATAATATGCCAGAAGGAAAATTAAATTAAAACCTGAGAGACCCTGACCCCTCACAGCAGAGTGACAGCGGGGAGCTTTGTCATTTGAATACAGGAGATGCTGTTCTCATTTGAGCCAAACTTCAAGTGAGAATGACAAAAATGCTGGCCCCATCACAGAGGACAGGCTCATAATATCCTGTTCGGACAGTTTCTCTTTGCAGTATGGAATGCTGTTCAGAGTTGAACTGTGACTTTAGCTCTGGGTGTGAACCTTTTATCCACTATGTATTGACTCTATGAATGAACATTGATCTTCTCCTCAACAGAGTGTAGATAATAATAATATGTACCTTACAGTGTTTTTTGAAGATGAAAGTCAAGAGCCTAATACATTTCCATGCAAATAACTAGTGTTCAACAATGTTCATTTTTGTAGTCATAGTTACATCTGAAAATATAAAATCGGTTCCTAGTTAATATGCACCAGAGAACATACTATATTTGAGCATCTGCTTTTGTAAACTTCCCAAAGTCTTGCAAATATGTGCAATTTTCAGATATATTTAAAAAATGTATGTGTGACAATCAAAAAATTCAATCAGTAAATAATAGGGTAATCATTTATGGCTTCCTTTATTCCTCATAATGTTTCTGTAAATGTTTAACTCCATTTTTATAACAGTATGATTTTCCAGATATGGATTGAATATACCTTTGAGGATGTACATCTGGTCTGTAAAATTGCTTGTCACCTTGTGATACAAGTCTTCATTCAAAGTGTGCATACTTCATACAACTATAAAAATTTCCCAAAATCATTAGCAATTTTTCCTACTTTCTGAAGAATCTGGCTCCATACAGTAGAAACATATGAAAGTGAAGGAGTGGGATGCCATTTTTCCCAAATGTGCTGGATAATTCTGGGTGAGAATGTAAGACAGGAACTGCAGTGAAGCTCTTTAACCAACCGCAACTTGCTAGCATGAATTCAGTGCAATTTATTGTGTCCAGACTTCTATATATATGTGATGGGAAAGGGAGGGTTAAACTACATGATGTGCATAAAGGGCCTCAGACAATGATTCAGTGAGTTTCAAATTCTTTTGTAAGAAGTCCAAAAAACTATGGCCCCACCCCAAATTTTTTTGGAAGTCAAATAAATATAGGAACTCTTCCATACTAATAAGGAAAATAACATAAAAAGAACACTTTTTTCTGTTAAAAAAAAAATCAGAAAAAATCTAGACTTCCTGGGTCATCACCAAAACACTCTGAGCCATGCACAGCTTGATAATTAGTTAGAAGGAGGATACGCAGACATTTTTCCCATGATAGTATTTTGTCCTTATTTTAGTATGATGTAAAGTTGCTACTGTGAAAATGGTAAATATCCATTCAGGAACTTTGTATAAATGAATGAAAAATGTGAAGTTTTGTTTTTTAAAAGCCTTAGCTCTCATGAAAAACAAAGATAACAGCTTTTTAAGTGTACAATGAACATGGATGTGTTTTCCCAGGGATTTACCAGTGAAGTAGAATTTTGTGAAAAAGCACTCTAGTTTTAGAATCCCGTTATATCCCTCTAAATCTTCCTTGATACTTTTTCCCCCCAGAAATCACCTTTTACTACTGACTACAGTCTCCCATTGATGATGTTGGGCAATCCATAAACACTGAATGAGACTAAACTACAGGTTGAAAAGTGTCCTTTGTAATTTCTGTGCCTGGTTAGATCACACCCAATTTTTGCTACTTACCACCGGTAAAGGAAATCTATCAAGCCCGTTGAAACATTTATAATGACATTTTAACTCCCTCCTATTGAAAATGCATTGAAAGGTATTCCGTAAGTGCAGTATTTAGAAGGAAGCTATTATTTGGAAGAGGAGGCAAATGTCTGAGCCCGCTGTTTTAAAATTGCTTTCCAAATTCAAGGCAACATTTTACAAAGGAGGTTCATAATGGAGTCTGAGCTGGGCCCCGGGATGTGAATGCCATATCCCATGTTGTGTCATCTATTGACCCTCGGAAACTTGATAAAACGGAAGACCGATTGCCCTGGTCCTCTATGTGTTTAAGTATCAAGCTGATCCATAACTTTCACAAGAACCAGAAATCATTTATTGTCAGTGCTGTCCAGAATATATCCTGACAGTTCAGTGGGAGTTTCGCTGCCATTTATTTTCAAATCAATACTCAATTACGAAGAGGAAGATTCACTCCCTTGCCCATTTTCAAGATGAAATTATGGGCTGGAGCAATAACACTTAGTCAAGGCGAACCCCCGTCTATTAACTCAAGATGGTACCGGGAACCAGCCAGATACTTTATTAAAGTTCACTCCCTCTCGCTCTCTCTTTTTGGCTTTTAATTAATCACTGTGAAAAAGGCCCTTCACATTGTGACTGATGACCAGAGAAAACAATTTTCTCCTAACTGCCTTTTAATTTCAACTCTGGGAGAGCGCATTGACCGAATCTCGCAACCACCCATCAATGCTAGTTTTTAATGTGTTTTCTCCTTTGTTATTGAGAAGAATGGGGCACGATGAAGCTCCGTGCTCCTCTTCATAACTCAAGTAATTGATTCAGTAAATGCTGCACATTTGCTACTGGATAAAAAGTGTTGTCAATGAAGATACTATGTACTATATAAATTACTCCATTAACGGGAAATAAAGCTATTTATGGTTTTTAGAGTAAAATGCAAGCAGTACTAAAAAAAGTGAGATTACATCCATTTACCCTTTATATAAGCTACTACTCCTTGCCTCTGCTCTTGTCCTTGTTTGGATAGCAACTAAAATGATTTTTTAAAAAGACCTGAAGATAGAATCATAATGAAAGCTACTCCTTACAGAAGTAAATCTGAAGGAACAGGCAGCAGCCCTGGGGAGTCAAACTTTGCAGGTGCTGGACGTTAGAGGGTTTCCATTGCACTTTAGATTGGTGGGTAATCAGAGACATAGTAAAAACTTCCACATGTATTCATTTAATAGGAACCTGTGAACGTAAGTGCTAGTAGCATACAAAGAATACTAGAATTTTATAAATTAAAAATGTGCTCTTTCACAGGAAGACAATTTTCCAAACACCTTGTAACAAGAAATGACGTAAGAAGTTTCCATGATGTTCTATTTATTTGACAGCATTTAGTTAAAATTCCACACACTGCAAAAATACACACTTAGAATGCCATTGAAGAGAATCTGTTTCATGTTGTATCATCAGAATCACCATCTATTTGAATCAGAGCCATTTTCTAAGAGGTTGCAAGCATAAAGAAGGGGGACATTCTCCTGCCTCAGGAAAGCTATCACTTGGATCACATAAGAATTGTTCAAAACCACTGATTTCCTTGTACTAAATATTATTATGTAGGATTGGAAGATACTTTATTTGTAGTCCATATGCTCCTTGCTTTCCAAAATTCTACAATTTACAAAAATACAATGTTGCATTCAAAGGAAAAATTAAAATTAAAATGTAAGAAAAATCAGAAACTGGATAAGGAAAACAAAAGATAATCTGTAAACTTGATATGTAGTAAAATTGTTTTACAGAGTGTAAATTGACTTCAGCTTCCTAGCAATCAAGAAAAAGAGAAAAATATCAACTGTTACATAATTTTCATTTAGAAAACACCAATTTCATTAAAGAATCTTTTTATCAGCATTCTGCTATATTAACCTTTCTTTCCTATATGAAAATCATGATGTTTAGTATATTGCTATTTCTTCAAATGGCTCATCCCTCCCATTTCTATTAATGTAGAAATTTAATCCCCATTATGAGATTTTAAGATGTGACATCTGCTTTAACCTTTAAGTGATGATTAGGTCTCTGCCTTCATGAATGGATTAAGTCCATTTGTGTGACTAGTGGATTAATAGGTTTCCTCAAGAGTGAGTCTACTAAAAACACTGCTTGTCTGGGTCTCTCAGACTCTCTCTATTTCTCCACAGGATGCCCCTCACTGCCTTGGAGCCCTGCCAACAAGAAGGTTATCACCACATATGCCTCTTAAACCTTGAACTAGAACTGTGAAGCAACGTAAGTCTCTTTTCTTCATAACTTACTCTGTCTGCATTGCTAAGTCATAAGCAATATCAACCAGAATATGACAAATTAAAAATGAAGAATCAGTGAATATGTGAATAGTACTGAAATAAAAAAAAAGAGAGAGCGAGAGAAAGAAGAGCATGATGATGATCTTGCAGTAAGAGATTTAGTTGATGGATCTTACCTTCACAATTTGTTTTGTAGGAGTGCAATCGAGTAGAGCAGAGTAGTGTGGTTCTCTAGCAGTCTTTTATCATGGAAGGAATCATAGGGAACCTAGATTAAGGAAGGATCACCATTTCCCTTCAATTTTTTCCAATGCCAATCTTCTCAAATGCACATTGGCTCTAAGGATCCTAATATTTTCCAAGTGCAAATAAAATGTAGTTCCTACATTTACTTATCAATTGCCAACACTTATTTACGTTTCTGAACCTTTGTTTCTGAACTCAGTTCTGCTTCATGCTAGATAAAACACACTTCCCAAATTTTACTTGCCTATTGGTAGAAACAAAATCACACCAACAGTAGTCACCAACATGCCTCTGGTTCACATCCCTAGCCACCACCTCATTCCAATCAAATCTTCCTCATTTAGTTTGGGGTTACTGAGTGGGGCGCACATGCTCACACTGCAGAGCGCCTTTCGATTGGCTTGGTGGAGGGAGGCTTCCACTGTCCTCAGAGCTTCATGGAGGCAGATTCAGTGGCAGTCCTCATTTTGCCAAGGACACATTCAACATCCCAGAAAGCCACGAAGGTTGATGAGGTGTCCCGAATGCCCATGACCCTGTGGCTCTGCTCAATCGAATGCCTCCCTCCCTCCCAGCAGGGGGAGCAAACCAACAAGGCAGTCCTGTACCCCAGAGAAATGCTGAGTTAGGACCTCAAAGCTACAGACTGTCCGTGTTGGTGAGTAGCCTTCAGAGGAAACTCATGGGGTTAACTTGGAGGGTAATTGAAGCTACCTTCCTCTAACCCTGAGTGCAAACCTTTTCCCTGGCTGAGGAGGCATTGACCACAGATCCCAAGTACATACTGATTTGCTTCCCTTAGAACAGCCCTTTCCTAGGAGGCCAGTGCCGCTGGGTGGCTGAGGGACGCACTTAGGGGAGAACAGAAGGGTGGGCTGCAGCCAGTCGGTCTAGGGCTTTTTGATCCCACTCAGAGTTTTTCTACCACCCTAAAAACAAAAATACTTTAAAGTGTTTTATGGACTAGAGGCAATAGCCAGAGGGCAGATGACATGATTGGATTTGGCATTCTGAAATTAAATTACCGATGGTTTCTTAGGGAAAATGGACAGAAGATGGATCAAATAGAAGGTGGAGTAAGGGGCAATTGAGGGACTTTTACAGCAGGAACAAAGGGGATATGGGAAGAGGAAAGAGGTGTAGAGAGTCAAGTATCTTTACTAGAAAGGATTTGGTGGCACACAGGTTTGCATGACAGGAAGGAGGAGAATCAAAGTTGACTGTATGGTCCTGTAAGTTCACCAATAAAAATAACCTGGGCAGAAGTCTGGAATGAGGGTAAAGATGGAAATTCAGAATATTAAACACATCAAAAAGATTAGATATGACATTTAATATTGAATTAATATAAATATTTAAATATCTGAAATAATAGATTGGGTAGGAAGCAAGAGTTTCAGAGATCAGAGGAGAATTTTGTGAGGGAAATATTAGTCTTTTCTTACTTTATGTGCATGTATGTTATGGGACTTAAATCTAAAACATACATATGGCTCCTTCAGGAGATGATGGTGAAAACAAAAAAGACCCTGGGCCAGATGAAAGGCAAAAAAATGTCCTACCCCCATGAACATGTGTAACTATTCTGAGAAAGTACAAATATGTTACTTTGGCTCAGAAAAACTTTTAGGGTTTTCAAGTTTGCTAACTACATGACTGATCTGAGGACCTATCCTGGATTATCTGGGTGAGGCAATGTAATCTTATAATACTGAAGAAGGAGGAAGATAAAACATGTCATATAGATACAAGAAAGACTTCTAGGTGCTTTGCAAGTATTTTTTCTATAAAGTAGGAAGTAGGATCATGTGTTAAGAATGATGCATAAAGGGGTTTGGAGAGAATGAAGGTGTGTTGAAATATTCCAAAATTTTGCATGGAATCCATGAACAAGCAAGCCATAGAAACACATGTATCTGTTCCACTTGTGTGAACACTGAACATAACCTCAGTACCTCTTCCAAATTAGGATGCTAAAGTCTAAATGATTGTTGCTATGGAGTGGATGTCTGTGTTCTCCCAAAATACATATTGTGAAATCCTGACTCTCAGTGGAATGGTGTTAGGGAGATGGGGTATTTGGGAAGTTATGACTAGGTCATGAGAATGAAGTCCTCATGATGGGATTAGTACCATTCTAAGAGGAAATACGAGAGAGCTTGCTTTCTCTCTCTTCCCCATGTGGGGATAAAATGAGAAGGAGATTGTTCTGCAAACCAGAAAGAAGCCTTCCCTGAACACTTCATCTGCTACCACCTTGACCCTGGACTTCCAGCCTCCAGAACCATGAGTATTAAATGTTTATTGTGTGAGCCACCAGTTTGTGGTAATTTGCTGACAAAGATGATAGTAAACACATTTTCTAGAATAACATGATGCTAAATTTATTGAAAACCAAAAAACAGTCCAAGAAGACCAGGGGCCCCAGCTATTAAATATTCACTTCCAGTGGCATCTCTGATGAACAAAGATCGGGGCACGGCTCCTCACACTGCAGAACACAGGCAGAAGTCAAACATAGTTCAACTGCAACTTCACATACTATTATTACCATGATATTGCTATGGCAATCCTTAGGCAACATCTGAAAGAAACAAGAAACTGTGTCTAAGAATAATTTAGCAAAGTTTTTCTGATTTACTGAGCATAAAGAATAAATACTTCCTCTAATAATGTCATATTAAGAAACCAAATAGCTGAGCATGGTGGCACAGTCATTTACTTGGATGACTGTATGTTGTAACATTTCTTTTTTTTTTTTAAAGCATATGCTATCAAAAATTTTTCTACCCTTTGTTCATATCTACTATTCAGAAGTACATGTTGGAGATGCATGAAATTGAGAATAAAGTTGATAGAATCTCTTGCTCACATGTTTAAACAACTTAATAGTAGTCTAGTGCTTGGAGCTCCAATTCCTTTATTCTTCCTATTATTCTTTCAACAAATATATAGCAAGCCAAAGAAAGTCGAAGAATTGATTAGGCAATAATCAAGTGCAACTATTGAGTTGAACACTATGTTTTTGAAATGTGTCCATGTTGTATACACTGGTGATGAGCACTCATTGGTTATATGAATATTATAGAGTTTCATCATTTTTCTGTTCATAATACATCTTCAAAGTCTGGCTTTCCTGAAAGAAGGTTGCTAGACATTCTTGTAACACCCTTTTGATAAACATATTTTTGTTTATCAGAATGATTACCGAAGAGTGATGTCACTGGGAACGTTGAGTAAAAACATCCAAAAAAGTAATGAGAAACATTGACAAAAATTATCAAAATTAACCATTTCAGGACTTTCAAGATTAATTATAGACTTGAAACAAACAAAAAAGGCTTAACATCAGTAAAAGCAGAGAGCTTGATGGCATTTTAACTTTCTGTATCTACATCCTCTTCTCCCTAGCTCTGCAATAGCTTTAGAAACTAACAACCCCACATCAACATGTAAACCAGCCGTGCAGGAGCCAACAGACAAAGCATGATGTGCTCACAGCTCTTCAAAAACACCGTTTTCAAGACATTGCCTTCATTTGGCCCATTTTTATAGATGCCAAAAAACTCCCTTTTGCAGGGTTTATCTCTTACCTATATCAGACCTTGCTCAGTGTAGGCAGACCTGAGATAGTTATTGAAGATAAGCAGCGCTTATTAAACATTATAGCTGTCTGAGGGAATGATAGTAATTTGGGGTGGGGGGAAGAAGCTTACTAAGAAACTTAAAAAGAAATCTGTGGTGTGAGCTGCAAACAGAGATATTGAGATTTCTGATGTATTCCTGAGAGTCAGCAAGTCCACATGTATGTTTAAAGATGTATACAAGCACAACAAAGACCTGCAAAAGACCCAAACAGCCATGTCTGGTTGGCTTTAAGATTCTGAAAGAGCAGGAAGTGAAAACGAAGAGGGAGTTAACAGCATATATCTGAGTTCTAAAGAGATGAACCAACATGCATAAAGTTAAAGAATACTGGGAGACTGGTCCTAGGCACTAAAGAAAATCTCTTTCAAGTCGTTAGCCAACTACTAAGGTAATCAGTCAGACTATTAGCTACAGGCCATAAAGAAACCAGACTTTGCAAAACTTTTTGAGAAGAGTAACTGAACAAACAATAACAAATCTTCACAGGAGATCATATTTCCAGAATGGTCACACTATACCATTTAAGATGTTGCTTTTTAACAACAGCAACAAAATAATATTTCATATACAGGAATAAGTACTTATAAATCATATATCAGATAAGGAGCGCTCAGTAGAAATTCTCCGTAAAGGATCCAGCAATATCGGACTTATTAGAAAATATTATATATGAGCCATTTTAAATATGTTTAAAGAACTAAATATAACCATATCTAAAGAACTAGAGAAAGATAAATGAATAATGTTCTCAATAAATAGAGAACATTTATGAAGATATAGAAATCATAAGAAGAAACTACATAGAAATTCTAAAGCTAATTCCAGAAAATAAATTTTACTAGAGTAGAAGCTCAACATAAAATCTGAAATAAAAATATATGAGCTTAAAGGCAGGTCAGTTGAGATTATCTAGTCTAAAAATAAAAAAGAAAAACAAAACAATAAAGAAAATAAACAGAGCCTCAGAGACCTCTGAACTAGCATCAAGTGTAATAAGTGGTGCATAATGAGATTTCCAGAAGGAGAGGAAAGAGAGGAGTGTAAAGTGATAGTTGAAAAAATCATAGTTACAAACTCCTCAAATTTGATGAAAAACATTATCTACATATACAAGAAACTCAACCATACATATACAAGAAACAAATACAAAGAAATCCCCAGCTAAACACTACATAATCAAATTGTTGAAAGACAGTGGTAGAGAATCAACAAAGAAGTGACCACACACAAAGAAGTCACAAGAAATAAACAACTTATTTCTCACTGGAAATCATGAAAGTCAGGAGGTAGTGGAATGACATATTTGAAATCCTGAAAGAAAAAGAATGAATGAAGCTCTTTGCCAGAAAAACTTTTCTTCTTGAAGGAAGAGAAATTAAGACATTCTCAGGTAAGTAAAACCTGAGAAAATGCATCCCTACAAGTCTTTCCGTATGAGAACACAAGAATCATTCAGACAGAAATGAAAGGACACTAAATCCACAGGAACAAATAGAAATACTGGTAAAGGTAACTATATAAGTTAATTTAGAATACTGTTGACACACAGCTTTTGTTTGTAACTTTTTATCTTACTTAAAGAGAAAAAACTGTAGAAACAATAATTTTAAATGTAATAAATGTATGTTGATGGTTGTATTATATCTAAAGAATAATCTGTAGGAGATATTAGAAAAATGAGGGAAAATATAATAGAACTTCAGTGGAGCAGACTTGACATACAATTAAAATTAAATTGTTACTAATTAAATAGTTCAGATTATAAAATAAGATATTAATTGTGTCCAGAGAGAAAATTAGAATAACAAAAACAAAAAATAACAAAAGAAAAAAATAAGCTTTACTGGATCTACATTTTAGATTGTGCTGAATTTCTAGTTTGTATTTGTCTTTATTCTTTCTTGAAGATCCATGTTTGAATACAGAATCATGTTCCACTGGCTAAGATAACATCCTCTAATATTACTGGTAAAGCAGATTGTTAGTGATAAATTTTCTATTTTTTTCTTTTATCACAGAAAAAAATGAAATTGTTAGTTCTAATAATTGAGGAATACTTCACTGGATATAAACTCTGGACTGAATTATTTCTTTTATCTTTTTTTTCAACATTAGTAATTGATGATTCTACTGGATTGTGCCCTTCATTATTTCTGATGACCAGTCAGTAGAATGTTCCATCTCCATACCCCTCTATGCCATAGGTCTGTTTCCTCTGGCTCCTTTCAAGATCTTTGGAGCAAGGTGCGGTGGTGCATGCCTGTAATCCCAGCACTTTGGGAGGCTGAGACAGGAGAATTGTGAGTTCAAAGCCAGCCTCAGCAATGGTAAGGCACTAAGCTACTCAGTGAGACCCTGTCTCTACATAAAACACAAAATAGAGCTGGGAATGTGGCTCAGTGGTCGAATGCCCCTGAGTTCAATCCCCAGTACCCCCTCCCAAAAAAAGATGTCTTTGGTTTAGAGAAGTCTACTGTGATGTGGCTAGGGCTTCATTTCTTCAATAAATTCTTCAAATTTATCCTCTAAACTTTACTGAGATTATTTAAAAAATCTTTAAATTAGTGTCTTTCACCACATTTGGGAATTCTTAGCTATTAAATCTTCAAATAACTGAAAAATTATCTTTTTGCATTTTTACCTAACTAAAAAGATGCATGAACATGCATTTAGAAGTTGTCATTCACAATAATCCTCCAAAACATGCTAAGAGTTCTCCTAAAGAGGGGTCTTGTGCTCCCATTCACTAACAGTGAATTATAAATAATTGTTGCAGATTTTAAGAAGGGATTAAAAAGTTTGTTTTTATAAGTTAAACGTTCACTAGGTCAATGTGAAGATTGAATTGAAGGCAAAGAATTTTTAGGAAAGGAAAATAGTACACATATCCTCTTTTTATTTTAAATAACAAGAGTAGCAATATCACCATTGCCATGTTCCACAATTGTAAGGTGCTATTTTTTCCTTCCTTCTCTCCTTCCTTCCTGTCTTTTGCATGTCATTTATCTGAAAAGGGTGCATCTCACAATTGCTACAAACACAGTCATTGTTATCTGTATGTGTGTATCGAACAATTCATACTGGATGTCACTGGTTGGGAAGAAATTTCTGGGACAATCATGGGACCCATGGAGAATGCTATATCATCAATGCTGTTAATATATTTTTATCGGTGGTGAAGGGTAGCAGGGATTGAACTCAGGGGCATTCAACTACTGAGCCACATCCCCAGACCTATTTTGTATTTTATTTAGAGACAGGGTCTCATCGAGTTGCTTAGCAACTTGTTGCTGAGGCTGGCTTTGTACCCACAGTCCTGCCTCAACCTCCTGAACTGCTGGGATTACAGGCATGCACCACCGCGCCTGGCTGTTAATGTATCTTTGTTTAGAAAAGTTCACTATGATGTGGCTGGGGGTCACTGTCAATGCCATTGGGAAATACATGGACTTAATAGCTCAATGAAAGATGTTTTCAGAAAACTCTAAGTTTTAAGAGTACAATTATTCATTTATACCCCCTATTTTTTGTATGAAAAGAAAAACATAAAATGAGCATTTTTTTAAAAGAACAGCTTAAAGTTTTTTCCTGGTAAGTTAATTTATAAATTCTAGGTAATACTTTAGTTAGTAGCATTTTCTCTTTTTAAATATTGTATAAAATGATAATATGATTTTAGATCAATAGCATCTTAGATTTAATGAAGTATGGATATTTGGAAATCATTACCCAATTGACATTTTCTAGGAGCATTATTAGGCAGTATATAAAGGACCCACCTGAACCGGTGCATTTATATCATAAATAACATAATAAATTCCAAGAATATAAGTTAGAATCCTATCTTAAATTATTATTTCTAAGATGTTACTTACATTTATGAAAATGGCTTAATCTACTCATGTCATAGATTTCTTTTATATAAAAAGGAAAAGCTTTCCCCAAAATGTAGCTATAGAATTGGATACTTTCATAAAATGATGTAGAAGATAAAAAATAACCTAAAAAAATCAGGATAACCTAAGAAGATGTTGGGCTTTAAAATAGGTATTATGTAATTGTCGCCACAATTATTTCAATTGTACTATATCTTAGAATTTAGAAAAAGTGAAATGATGCAAGATGTAAACTCACCAAATCTAAAATGTAAGTATTAGTATTAAAAGAAATATCTTGTTTAACAATATCTTAGCAAGGAAAACAACCTCCCGCTCCAAGAGAATACATTCAATGTCATTAATATTAGATAAGTGACAAGAGTAGCCTTTTAAAAGTATGTGGATTAAATGTGTTCAGAAAAAATATCCCACTAAATGTTTATTGTTCACTGTTATGCTGATCAATTAATCCTTCCCCATTCATGGGGAAATCATGCAACAATCAAGCATCTTTCTGTCTTAATAACCATTGCATCAGCAAGCTCTAATTGTGCATAGAATTACTGGAAAATATTCAAATGAATTATAAATCACCTTTCTTAGTACCTGTTTCTCCTCATTTCTGTTATTTAAAAACATACCACATCAAACTGGAATGTTCCGGAGAGACCGTTTTCATCTTAAAATGCTATTCCTCTTGCTTTCATCTGGTAAATGAAAGTGAAGTATTAATTTACAATTAGAGAAGCCTGAGTGTTAAAGGAGATGTACGATGGATAATTTAGGGTAAAATTAACAAACAAAAAAAAATCATAATTCCATCCTTTAGATTTATGTTACTCCTGAGCACATACTTCAGAGCTACCTATAAATTTCATCTGTAGAAGTTAAATTGCTCTTAAGATTACTGACCAAGGCATTGGGATGACAAAAAAAATGCTCTAGCAGTATTCATTCTCTGGTAAAAATCTAACCTTACATAACTACCATCTGAAAGTTTTATATGCAACTACTTCTTTATCATGATGTGCTCATCACATCAGCTCAAGGGAACAAGCGAGGAGGATAGTTTGCTTATTGAGGGTTACTCAACTTGACTACTTTGCTCCTAACTTCTACTCTCTGCTTTTGTAAAGCCCACAGGATCCCAAATGTCTAAACACTTCATAAAAAAAATTAATAATAATAAAGGAAACCATGTATCAAGGAAAGCAAGCCATTTCTGCAGCAGAGAAGTTGAGCAGTCAGGGAACGGTCACCTGACTTGCAGCATCTTTTAAATGAGTCTTTTCACCGTGGCATCGTTGCTATGTGATTGGTAGAAACTGCAGATTTCACAATGAGCCATGCTCCTTACTATTTTTAAATCATAATATTTTAAAGCCACATAGACTTTTCTTTTTTTCCACTAAAACCATGTATAACAAAGCATCAATGCAACCAAAAAGAGTGTATCAGAATGTACACTTTTAAGATAAATTTTTTTTATCCATAATTTTTATTCTATAAAATTGGACTGGAGCAGATTCTGAGGAATTAGGCATAAGTAAAACCATCAACTGATTTAGTTTCAAGAATGAAGAGAAATGCATTAAGAATATCACTCTATTTTTTTTTTAATCGAACACATAGTAAAGATTAAGGGAGAGTGGAATAAAAAACCAAAAACGTCAAAATACTAAAATACTGAAATATTCTTAAAGTAAGTATGAGACCCAAGTCCTCCCTCCTCTTCCTGCTCATTCTTCTCTTTCTCCTCCTCCTCCTCCTCCCCTCTCTTCTTCATCTTTCTCTCACCCTCACTGCCATCTTTATCCTTGTCTTATTTTGTGTATCTTATAGCTGAGGCTCACAGGTTTCTGTTTCCAAAATTTAAGAGGTAAATACTATTTTCCCCACCTTTACAGGGGAGCAAATGGATGCAGAGTCGCAAAGCCCTCTGCAAGGGGTCTCCTGGCTATCAGGCGGCAGGGTGGGATAAGCCCAGGTAGCCCAGGTAGCATGACTCGAGCACAGAGATGTTAAGATCCATGGCGCCTCTCCCATTGACTTTCTGCTCTTTGCCAGTCTTTGCTGCTGTCAGAGAACACTAGGGGTTCCTGTCTCCAGTTTGGGGACTCTCACATGAGCAAGACCACTCTGATGTGCTAGATGGGGGCAGATGTCTGAGAAGAATGTCTCAGGATAACCACCTTAAAATGAAGAAAAGGGGTGCTGAAAAAGAGGGGAATTTTGCAACCTTTGGCAATGAAAGCATCTGAAATTCATCTTGAAAACAATCTGTTGCAATTGGAAGATGTTTCCCTTTAGGAAGGAGACACTGAGTCTTTTAGGGATCACACAGCCTAGTAAAACAAAACGGAACAGGTGACCTGCAGAAGTGGACATCAGTTTTTCCATGTCTTCTTTCAGAAGCAGCCTATTCCTGGCAGTGCCACTCACTGTATGCTCTGGGCCTTCAGAGCAGCTGGAGCCCTACTTAGGCTGTAACAATTGTCCTCAGAGGCCCTGGACAAGTGCTTGTGGAAGCTAGCTGGGAGCAATTCGTCAGTATCAGATTCCTGATGGCAAATGCTATTTATAAAGTTGTGTCTTTAAAAAGAAGTGGGAAAATAAAACACAAACTCTAAAGTTTTTAAAATAGCTTTAAGTTCCTAAGGCACACTTTGTGGCTTAGATTCACAAAGTGCCACCACTATTAGTATGGATTCATGTGTATGTGTATGTGAGCATAGCTTATGAATTCACACATCCACTATCTTCCATTTCTCTATCTCTTTATTCATGCCTCTATCCATTCATTTTCTCTTTCTTCTTTCAACTGATGTTAGCCTTACACATCCCTTATGAATTACCTAATCAAAGAAAACGTTGTAAATATGTTAATTTTCAATCTGCATGAGAATAAGAAATTACCTGTTTTGAAAATTACATTTTCCCCAGGAAGAGTTCACATGGCCCTTTGCTATGGATAGAGTTGGAGTGTGTTCCTGCAAGATTTGTGTGCTGGAAGCCTTGTCCCCACTGTGATGACATGGGGATCTTAATAGGTGGGGCCTAGGGCAAGGTAATTTGTTGTTTCAGATGCTGCTCTTAGAGGGAATGAGTGAGTTTCTCATGGTTGTCCTGGTAACCCGTATGACTGTCCACTGAATCTCTCTGGCTTCCTCTCTTGTGATGCAATCTTTTCCTTAGGTGTTATCATCACTGAGATGCCATCTGTCATTAGACTTTCACCAGAGGCCAAACAAATGGGACAGCCCAACCTTTACATTTTTAGCCTCTCTATCATGAGCTAACTAAATCTTCTTTCTTCATAAAGTATCTAATCTCAGTTATTTTATTACAGAAACAGGAGATGGACTAATGCACTCATGTTCCTTTCTCCCTCAGTGTTATTCACTGAAGTACCAGTGATACTTGCTCATGTTCTCTTGTGTTTGATCCATGGACTGAACCTTTTCTGCTTCAACCACTTCTATAAAGAAATGAAGTGTGAGGTTTCATTTCTTACCATGAAACTATCAGTCATTTCTATTACCATCCTCTAATGTGTAGCTTTATTCCAAGGTGCTCAGTGAAAGGAGCCCTTCTTAGACACCCAGGAAGCATCTGCATTCATATTACACCCCTGGCATCTCTCAACTGCCTTACCTCAAGCTCACCACATATTAGGAAGGAAAACAAGATTTATTCTTATTGGATTCTTCTCAGTTCAGTGAAAGTTAATTCCTACCCTTCTATCCTATGTTCTAAATTCTCTGGAATGTTCTATTGGTACTCTTAGCTAGTTTCATTCTAAGTTATAAAATTCTTTTCCCACAAAGTCTGCCTCTTAGATATTGAAAGTACTTTGACTTAACAAAAGATTATTCAACTTGCATTTTTTTAAATGCCCAATTAGAAGCTCAAAAAACTCAAGAGATTATTAATATTTGTTCAGTTCCTCTGTGCTCTCTTTTACCTGAGGTGATAGAGCTTAACCTTATAATATAGATGTAATAGAGGAGAGAAGACAAACATATTTTGGTAGTTTATCAAAATATTACCCCCCAAAATTGTTTTGCCTTGTGCCGTGGCATCTGCTTTGAACCCACAACTCATTCACATGCATTAAGAGAGGAATAAACATTCTTCTACAAAATAATAAGGTGGGTCATTGATCCCAGAGTCTGTCCTCCATTCTTTAAGAACTTTACTTGACTGATTCCATCTTTCCTACATTGTCCTTCTCAAACACAAAAATACAAAATCCTTACTCCCTCTCCCCCCACATCAGAATCATATATGCAACTCCCTCCTTGGTAATTCCATCTCATTTCTTAATCACTTCTACCCCAAACATGTCTGCATCTGGCCTTTTGGCATTTCCTTTCCAAACTAGATCTGCCTTTCATTCATTCTATTCAGTTATTGGCAATTTAGTTTTGTTTAGGCAGACATGTGAAGAACATTGACCTTAGTCATTGATTTTTCCCTTGGTTTTCCCCACTTTGGGTTTACCAGGATGTCACACAGGACAACTGATCATTCCTTCTCGTGCCTCCTCAGTGCACGCCACCACCATCAATTCTCCAATCACACACCTCGTTTCAGTAGTATATACAATGGATGGTGTTCTTCTGCTTTTGCTCTCCCTGTATTCTGCTCTCAACACAGCAGTCAGCGTGAGCCTGTAAGACTGGAGGCCCAAACCCCACAGAGGTCCACAAGACCCTCCATGATTTGGCTCCATCTCCTCCCTGAACTCAGCTGCTGCTTCCCCTGCCCCTGTTCTCTCGGCCCATTCCTCAGTGGTGCCATCTACCTGCTGTTCTTTGTTAAAGTTCACCACAGGGTTACAACAGCAAACTCCTTCAGCTATTTGCGGTGAGAACTCACAACACGCTCTACTCAGGAGCCACCCCATGGAAAACACTACCCTCCCTCACCCCCATCATCCCGCGGGGATTCTCTGCCTTGTTCTTTGTCCAGACTTTTGGCCACTATCTTTTTCATTTGTTCTTCTCACTGTCTACCCTTTCAATCAGTATGCAAGCATCATGTGTACAAAGGAAACACATTTGAATCTCCTAAATTGAGGAGCATTGTTATTTAATATTTTAGGGCATTGAATATGTTTGTGTTATTGATCAGCAATGAAGACATAAGGCCTTGGGGCTGGGATTGTAGCCCAGTGGTAGAGCGCTTGCCTTGCATGCATGAGGCCCTGGGTTCGATCCTGAGCACCACATACAAAGCAACAAAATAAAGACATTGTGTCCATCTACAACTAAAACAAAATTTTTTAAAATTTAAAAAAAAAAGACATAAGGCCTTACTTGAAAGAACAAATCAGCTTCACTCCAGAACTATAAAGTCAAACACAATATTTTAAATTTGCCTTCTGGTCTACAGATACCATATTCAATTAGATTTTAGCAGCAAAGCACATGATTTTGATTCATGTTTTAGATACACATGCTCTCTAATTTATGAGAGTATATTTATACATAGTTAACTTATTTTTAAATCCACATTTTCTACAAACACTTCTGATTCTACTGCAATGGAAACATAGCTGAATTTAACACATATTATATATATATACACACTTGTGCATCTAATTCATCACATAGTTATAATACCACGATTTTTTTTAAATACCAACATTAAAAAAAAACTCTTGAAAACCTCATTTTAAGGTCAGCTAACCTACCCAGGACAACAATGCTCAGGTATAAAACACTTCACGGGGCTTCATCCTGATGGCTGACAATGCAATTTCAAGATAAAACTTAGAGGAGCATGACAGAAGCTGCGGAGTCCTGGAATTTCTCCCCTTTCCTCTATGACACCTTGATAAGGCAATTATAGCATAATTACCTTAACAAGTGGCATTACAGGAAATTATTGTCATTCTCCTGTTAAAATAACACATAATCACCGGCAAGTGAATTATAGAATCCACAATCAGCATCTCATTACCTACAGTTGGCTCTGAAATGAGTGCAATTGCTGGGCAATAACTGAAAAGGCATTTGAAGGGAAAAATAGGAAAGAGGACTGTCTGGAAAATCAACAGGAATACAACCAAGTTAACCCCCAATGATCAAATTTGCAGTTAAACAGCAACATTTACTGGTAGTTAGAAAGCCCTGAAAACCTGGCACCTTCTTTATTTTCTATAAATGTTTGCTTCCCTTTCCTGCCATCTTGATTCTTTCCAAGACAGTTACATTCTTCTGCGGAGCAGCAAATCAGGAAGCCGTGTTCCGTAAATGACACCATTCTCAATCACGTGTCACTTCCATAAAAACATTTATTTAAGCCATTCACTTCTTGATGAAATAATTTGCTTCCAAATGCGGTTCAGTTTTAACCACAGCAAACATTATTTTAAAATAAGTCTTTATACAGCATTCCATGTACTGTAAAGCCTAACTTTATATTGAGGATCTTAAGCAATGTGACTGACAGAAAAGAACAAAGAGTCACCCTTAGAAGATTCAAAGTCGCATTAATATTAATGGGTATGGGAACTTAGGAAGATGTCTACACATGGCAGATGAGTCCACCATGCCCCCAGATGGAGATTTAGTGCCCATTTTCCCATGGCATCACAAAGGAATTCTCACAAAACTTAGGGTTTTCCATGTATCTTTGTCCATCCTCTCCCCTGACTCTAGATGATTTTGGCTACATAATTGTTAATATATAATAGGCAAATAAATGGAGGATGGGAGGAACCCCAGGATGCTACTGAGTAGTCACCACAGGACTAGGGGAAATTAAGGTTTACCTTTTCACAATTATTTCACGGCAAGTCTAGCCTTGAGTTTCACTTTTACCAAGAATGTAAACAAAATACAAATTATAATTCATATCAAGTGGCGAGTAAAAGAAGCAAATGATATTTAAAAACAGAGAAAAAAGAGGGGCAATCTTTCAGCCCTAATGAGCAGTTCACTCTGTATGGGTACTAATTTATTCCAAGTCAGCTAATATAATTAAAAATATAATAAGTAGAGTTGGGGATATTGTTTAGTTGTGGAGTGTTTTTCTAGCATGCATGAGGTCCTGGGTTCAATGCCTAGCACCAGAAAGAAAAAAAAAAGTAAAAAGAAAGAAGAGAAAATGTAACTTGGAGAATCATTTATGGGACCTGATGTTTTCAATGCCCCCTTTCCTGTTTTTACAGAGACCTCATCTTGTATTAAATCCACTAGTTTTAAATTCACAAATTGTTGGGCAACTTGTGTGGCTTTGCCACAGAGTCTATTTGAGGCTAGCAGGGTGATAAAGAGAGGTCATGCTTACGTGAGCTACTATCATAAATAATAATCACAAAGAATGCTGACAGAATGCTGACCTGGGTGAACTGTCAAAATGGATCCTAAATTTACAAAAATCACAGGATGGAGAGAAAGGGTGACACCAGCCCAGGCTCCGACCGAGACATGGAGGGTTGTCACATCTCATGTTCTCTAGTGATTCCAAAATGCAATTGTGTTTTTGATGTTACAGCACTTAATAGTTGTTTAAATAAAATTTTAAGAAACTAAATGGAAAAAAGTACATGTCCTAAATCTAGGTGCCATTTGTACAGAAATAATTGCCAAGCTGGGCACAGTGGTGGACCCATCTAATCCCAGCAGTGAGGAAGGCTGAGTCAGGAGGATTGTGAGTTCAAGGTCAGCCTCACAGATTTAGCAGGGCTCTTAGCAACTCAGTGAGACCCTGTCTCAAAATTAAAAAAAAAAAAAAAGTGAAAAAATGGCTGGGGATGTGGCTCAATGGTTAAGCAGCCTTGGTTTCAATACTCAGTACCAAAAAATAAAAGGGCAACGTCAAAGAGTCTGACCTTTAGAAAAGGTCATAAAATTAACTAAAGGAATGTGATCAAACCCTCAGAGAAGTAAAATTTAGATTATTGTAGCCAAGTACTATATACTGTGAAAGAAAAAGTTATTCCTTTTCAACCTCTTAAATGACACATAACCTGGGGGACCATATTCCTTTTCATTCCATTAACTTGCACCAAATAGTAAGGTAGACAAACATTTGGAATTAGTGAGCACAGTCATTGTACTGGCCACCTCAGTAAACTTGAATGCAACCTTAGGAGAGATCACTGCCCTTTCTTTAATATTAGACAGGTCTATCTTGGGTAAAGGGGTTGATTTTACCCTCAGGATGGACCTTCTAGTCTTAGTATTCTTTTTTTCTGAATAAATAGGACATAGACGTAGGATATGTATTTTTAGCCTCTCTGTATTTGTTAAAATTTCACTTAGCCAGGCCAGGGGCACATGCCTGTAAAGCCGAGGCAGAGGGATAGCAGGTTCAAGGCCAGTCTGGGAAATTTAGAAAGAACCTGTCTCAACAGAAAAAAATAAAAAGAGCTGGGTTGTAGGTCAGTGTTAAAGTGTCCCTGGGTTCATTACCAGTACCAAAATAACATAGTTATAATAATATTATAAAATTACCATCATCAAAATACTAACTATAATAAATAAAATTTTACTTAAATTTTTCCAGATAAGAAGTTGTGTGATATCATGAAGATAATCATGTTTGGCAATTACTGGAAAGAATGAGACATGGCCTACCACCATCTCTCCTGTCAGGGGCCCCAGGCTGGCTATCATCCTCTCTCTCCATCCTTTCTGCGATTTGTTTCCAGGATCTGCTATGACAGGTCACTGAATTTATCATTCTGTCAGCACTTTTGTTCTTATTATTTATGACACTAACTCATACAAATGCAACCTCACTGTTTACCATGGTGGCCTTGGTATCTCCTCACTGTGCAATCCAGGGTGTTTCTCTTTTTCCTTCATTTATTCACCCATCAAACATTCATCATGTTTCTTAAGTTCCCACTGTATCTGATGCAGCCTTGGTAGTAAGAGTGAAGAAATATAAAAATGTTTGCTTCAGAGCATCTCATGGAACAGGGGCTCAACTACATGCAACAAACCTTTGCACAAAACATGAAAAATAAGCTTTGAAAATTATAGTAACCACCAATTTTATATTTTTGCTTTCTGTGCAAATTATATTATGTATACCTTCCCTTTAATTCTTTTCTTTGTGCCTATTCTCATAACTCTTTTATTCACTAAGTTTTATAGTAAATGGAAAAGAGGAAGGTTCAAAAGACATGTCAGTCAGAATGGATGCAACCTGGACAATTGGCGGCTTTGGGCAAGCCTTGGCTTTGAAAATAGGTAAATAGTGGTCCCTGTAAAAACCATGGGGAAATAAAAACACAGGGCAGTTTTCACAGAGCACATAAATTTATTGTGGAAGCTGATTAATTTAAAAGGCTTTGGGCAAAATAGCCTAACTTGGGAACTGTATTTATGTAAATGTCAACAGAAGTCATTGGAATGTAAAAAGTCTTTGTGGGAAGAAAGGGAAGAGAAAAGGACCCAGACAAAACATTTATGCAACCAATGTTTAAAGAGTTGGAGGATTGAACAAGTGTGCAGCCAGGCCAGCATGAACTGGCGTGGAAAAGTGTTCAATTTAATGACCAGAAAGATATTTGTAACCTTGAAAATAGAAATGAAGGTGAGGGTCAGGCTTAGGGAATGGCAGTCTGAATAGGAACAAATTCAGAAAAAGAAAAATAAATAAGATCTGAATGTTTGATTCTTCACAACACTTTTGTGAACACACTTTATGACAGAAAAAGTATCTACGCTCATTCAAAATGGTGTGTTCAGCAGGGAAAAGAAGAAAACAAAAAATTAGCAAAGTAATTGTATTTTCTGCCATAACATCTAAGGTCAATGTTTGTGGAATAAATATATACTATGATTCACAATGTGGTCACAATGTGTTAAGTATGAGTTATCGCTATTCATTTAGAAATACTATGCAATGGTTTTCCTCATGTTGTTTATTTTCTAATTTTGCTTCTAGAGTGCCCTCAGGCTCTTAGGATGAGGGATAGGGGAGAAGCAAGACCCACCTAACTATCAACTTTGCATACTAGGTTGCATATTCAAATATCATAAGAATAAAATATCCTGCTGCTGAATTTTAGAACTGTTGCTTCAGCACTATTTTAATAGCTAATATTACTATTAGATATGATAATTTGATAAATTCACTTTTCCTTTATCAGAAGTTTTATGTCTATTTCCTAATACCTTTTCATTTTATACATAACACTTCACAGAGCATGCTTGTAAGTGCAATCCTGAATATGCCATGTGATTTGGTTAGTTTTTATTTTATTTAGTGATTTCCCATCCATCTGTGTAATTAAAATTGTGATGTATTTTTTCTATTTACTATTTGAGAGATTATGATATCAGGATTAAACTAATTCCACTAAATAAATTGGAAATCTTCTCTAGTTTTTTTTTAATGATCTGTTGCAGTTTCTATCATGTGGAAATTACAATTTCTTAGGAAGATTGAAAACAACAATAAGCTGTTGCAGCAATACAAAATAAAATTTCAAAATAGAGCCATTCATAGAAATAATTTTGACTTTGTTTTTCAAAAGTTTCAGCGTTCATTTTTTTCAAATTTTCTATTTCTTGAAAAAATGCTATATTTGTGTTTTCTAAAAAAATATATTTTGCAGAAGTTGAAATAAGCATAGAGTTGGACAATATATGCATTTAAATTGTCTCCTAGAATATTGCTTCTATGAATCAGTTTATGAATCAACTTATGAACAGGAGCAAATTCAACTCAGTCCTTACCCTCACCTGTAATCTGTCATTTTTTAAGAGAAGTAATATGTTGTAATGTTAGAAATACAGACAGAAAAGCCAGACTCCTTGGGCTTAAACACAGAATACATCTCTGTGATCAAATTCCTTAAATTCCTTATGCCTCAGTTTCCTCTTCTGTAAAACAGGGTAATAACAGCAAAGCGCAGGTTTCTAGCTCTGTGGCTGGGTGGACACATCATCCTGATTCCCAAGTTTAGGAGCAAACCATGGAGTTAAGAGGCTACGCTTCTTTCTGCTCTCCCATTATAACACATATCATGAGCAATGGCTTAGTCGTCACTCCTTCTTAGCCTCTTTCTAATAATTCTAAGTTTAGGTGAGGAAAGGGTGGCTATTTGTGGGCCCCTCAAACTGTCACCCATGCATTAAGGATATGTATTTGAGATGTCTTCTCCAAATCTACTCCCAACCATAGAAATGTTTTATCATAAAAGGATGGCCCCCGTGTTGAATAAAATGACTATTTTGTGTGAGAAATGAGGGAGCAAACCTTTCCAGATATTTCAGGTATGATTTATCATCCTTTTTCAAGTCTTCGCATTTTGAATATCTCTTCGCTAAGAACATATAACCCTCCTTTCTTCCATTTCCCTTAGTACAAATCAAACAAGCTCTCCAATTAGAAAAGAAATCATGGAATAACAAATGGAAATTTGCAGGAAGCAAACATAAAAATAATATGATTACATTTGGCCCTATAGAAATTTGGCTTTATTTTCAGGGAGTATCATATATTTGGGGAACATTTTTAGTATTGTTTTCTTTCTGTACCACCTGTACCCATACATAGAGATCCTCCTCTTGTCAAAAGTAATCTCTTAGATATTCAAGACCTTTCTCCACGTGGAGAAAGAAAAATGCCCATATGTGCTTCAATGTTTTTGTCTTGTTGAAGATATTCTGAACTGTAATCACAAACCAATAATAAGGAAATAGGATGAGGACTAAGCATGAAACTTTGAATAGCACATAAAACAGTTGCTGGAATACACGTGTGTGTGCGTATGTGTATGTGTGTGTGTGTGTGTGTGCTGGAATATGTGTGTGTGTGTGTGTGTGTGTGTTTGTAAAATCCCCTTCTTCAGCAAAAAGAGCAAAATTCTACATTACAGTTGTGAAACTGTAAGTGTCCACTGTACACAGGCTTTTACTTCTCAGTCATTGAATCTCAGTGACTTTTACTGAAGGGAAAACCTTCAGTAAAAGTAAATGAGATCCCTTTACTTACAGAATAATAATCAACTGATGTCACATGTTGTAAAAATCATAAAATGTCCTTAACTTTTAAAAACATGTTTGGCTATTTTTATTAAATAAGCTATTATTTGGAGGAAAAGAAAAATTTAAAGGTACATAGGATTTGGGAGAATATAAACAGTGATTGTAGTGGACTGTATTGTGCTTCAATAGACTGAGAGGGTGAGTTTCTTCTAACCCAATGCCCTGCAGCCTGGAAAGCTATTGCTGTAGGAAGCAGATCATAACATCCTAGCTGTCTCTGCAAACTGAGGAATCTGGCATTTACGGCTAGGAAGTACCATGGCTCCCTGCTGCCTCAAGGACTGGCAAGCCTGGGCCCACTGGGTATGCACCTCCCAGAGGCTGTCTGGAAAGTCTGGTAATACAGCTTGGAAATTCAGGGACTTAAACTCTCTATAGAGAAGAAAACTTGAGGGTGAGGGGAAGAATAGAGCACAAGGCATTCTTTCTTTTCACCAGATGGATTATCCCAAGAGGTAGCTGTTCATGACCATTTCATATGATCATTTGAAGATGTCCCATAAGCCTGAGCAATCTGCTCTCGGTACAAAGTTGTAGCTAGCCTGGACAGGCACCCCTTTGTTCTCCAGGCTTTCTGATCTCTCTTCTCTTATTTTCTCACTCTTCAGTCTCCCAGTTTACACTCTCAGTGAAAGTATTAGCATGTGTTTGTCTCATGTTCTATTTTCTGGAAAACCCAGGGTTATGGTTTGGATATGAGGTGTACCCCAAGGCTCCTGTGCTAATGCAGGAATGTTTGAAGTTGAATTGATTGGATTGTGAGAGCTGTAACCTAATAAATCCATCTGAGTTTGAATAGACTAAATGAGTTGGGCATAGCTGGAGGCAGTGGGTTCCTGGGGACTTGCCCTGGCAGGGTTTATCTTCTCCTATGGTCTCTTTCTCTCTCTCTCTCTTTCTGCTTCTTGTTTACCATATCCTGATCTGCTTTGCTCTGCCACTCTCTTCTACCATGATATTCTGCATCATCTCTGGCCCAAAACAATGGATTCAGCTGACCATGGACTGAACTTCTGAAACCCTGAGCCAGAAAAAACCTTTCTTTCTCTTAAGCAGTTCTTGTCAGATGTTTCGGTTACAGTGATGAAAAGCTGACTAACACAGCCAGTATAAGAAGGCAATATATTTTTTAAAGTTCTGTTCTTCAAAGGAAAGGAATGAAAATCTTTTGAAAAATTATGTGAAATTATCCTAAATGATTTATTTGTTAAATGGCATATTGAAGCTTGTGCTTCAGAATTTTTGAAGTTGTTCCCATAATATGGGACTTTGAAAAGATATATGAATCATTCAAGTACTTTATTAGCCAATTGTTATCTGTGATGATCCAATATTTACCATATAATTATTTACACCTTTGCTAATAATATGGGAACTAATAAAAATCTTTGTGTAGGCAGAGTAATTGCACAGGGTCACCTTGGAGATTATTTTACAAGGTGGCCTCCAGCAGGTGTTCATTTCATCTGATTTTTATCATTTTTACTTATGTCTGTTACATTTCATCGAAGCATAGTAATTATGCAAGATAGCAAGTAAACTCTAAAGAATATCATAAAATGATAATCATAGGCTTGGTGAACATATGAATAAGATACTAGTCCCTTATTTTCATGGTGTAATAAATAAATACCTTGGAACTAGTCTTTGTAAGAAATGGAACAAAGACATTAGCAAATGTTAAATATATGATACACAGAAAACAGAGTAGATTTTATTATATTGCTAAGTTGAAAATGGAGTTGCTCTTTTTATCAATATAAAGCCATCAGATTTTGCCATTTATTTATCTGGGATTTGTGGAAAAAATGTTTCCTAGGTTTGATTTAAAATTTTCAACTATAATTCTGCGTGTACTTTTTGCTTTCATTCTTCCTATGCCAAATATAATTTATTTCTGGAAAAGGAAATAAATTGAAAAATAGCCTTAAAAATTAAAACTTGCTCTAAACACTTCTGCATTATATTTCAGATTCAATTTTTGTTGTTATATTGCCAGAAAATATCTTTGTGATAACATAGATTTTCTTTTTGTAAATATAATTAGTCTTTAATTAAATTTGGTTTTATTTTTAAGATGAGTTGTTTTTAATGCTTAAAGTGAGATTTTGTTTTGTTTTGTTTTGTTTTATTTGTTATGGTGTAGATGGGTGGGGTCCTCCAAAATTCCTGTATTAAGCAAGAATGTTCAAAGGTAAAGGGATTCAATTGTGAGAGCTTTAACCCAATTAATCAATTCTAGTTGGAATGAACTGACCTGGTGGTAATCGTAGGCAACTGGGGCATGGCTGCAGGAGGTGGGGCTCTGTGGGACATATTCTGAAAGGTACATCTTCCCTGCAGCCCCCTCTTTTCCTCTCTCTGCTTCCTGACCCTACTATAAAATAAGCAGATTTCCTCTGCTGGTCCCTTCCATCATGATGTGCTTTCTCATCTTGGGTACAGAGCAATGGAGTAGGCTATCTATGAACTAAGACCTCTGAAACTGTGAGCCCCAAATGAACTCTTCCTCCTCTAATTTGTCCTTGTTGAATATTTTGTTCATAGCAATGTACATGCTAACTAAAACAGAAATTGGCACAAGTAAGTGGAGTCATTTCTCTGACTAACATGATCACATGGTTCAAAAGTGCTTACTACTGGTTTGTGGGAGGAATTATAAAAAAATTTAGAGATGCAGTCTGGAAAGGTTTATATATTATTGTAAGTGGAGCTTAATGGGAAACTCTGGCAGAAGCTTAGAAATCCAGAATGGTGACTGGAATGTAGACCATGCTTCTGAAGTTTCAGAGGGAAATGAGAACTCTATTGGGAATGGGACTAGAGGCTGCTCACATTGTATTCTGGAAAAAAACTTAGCTTCATTTGCCCTTGTCCTGAGTCTTAGTGTGAGGCTGAATTTAAAAGTGATGTACTAATTAATCTGATGAAGAAAATTTCAAGGTAACACAACATTCAGGCAGTGACATGGGTTTTTGTTAGTTTGTTTGGCAGCTTTTAGCAAGATACACTGAAAAAATTGGAGCAGAAAGCACACAAGAATAATTTTTAAAAGGTGTAGTTTGGCCAGAAAAGTGCATGTAAAGCTGGGGCCATGGAGGGTGTGCTTGCTGTAGAGATTTCAACTACTAGAGAGATGCTAAGTACTTTGCACAGAGAAATTAGAAAGATGCCTTGAGGGAATCCCAGGAATTTGCTAAACCAAACCCACTACTGTCTCAATAGTACAGTGTAAAATCCAAACTCAAAATGGAGTCACTCTGGCTCAGGCCTGCACGTATCTGCTAATCTTCTCTTTGTGCTTCTGTGATTAATGCCTTGCTATGCTTGCTTTTCACAGGTGGGGGGGTGGCAAAAACCACACTGCCAGACCCCCTGGCCAGTTACCTAAAGTTCCAAGAATTATAAAGGGACATAGGAGGCTCTGTCATGGTTGAACTGTAAATAACTATAGATTGCATATCTGCCAAATCATGTTTTTCTGAGTCATGTAGTTAGCCCACTCTATAATAACCTCTGAAACCCTCACTTCAGGGTCATTCTCTGAAGGACAGGAGAACTGACCCCAATCAATTGGCCTGTGTGCCTATTTCCTCAATAAACTTTGCTGCTTCTGCAAAGTTGTCTGGGCTGCACTTCTTGGGGGGAGGTGCAGGTTGGATGCAACAACAGAAGAGAAAAAATTTTTGAGAAGAGATCATTGGGGTGCCCTGCTCACACAGCATGGCATTAAAAGTTGTTTCACACTGTTGAGCTACACAAACTCTCAGAGGTTGCTAGAACTGTCATTCTAGGGGCCCTAGGTAAGACATGAGCTGGCAGAAAACCTTGGCATCATTCACATGGTGCTGATTCTGTAGGAATACAACATGCTCAA
Source organism: Geosciurus inauris (assembly GCA_004024805.1). NCBI lineage: Eukaryota > Metazoa > Chordata > Mammalia > Rodentia > Sciuridae > Geosciurus > Geosciurus inauris. The sequence goes on along the minus strand of PVHX01000622.1, from coordinate 39,532 downwards.
GTCAAAGGGTCATGGAGGCTTCCACTGAGACTTCAAAGGAAGTTCTGGAAGGCAAGGCATAGCGTAGTAAGGTCAGAGTCCCTGAAGGCTGCCTCTGAGAGGGTGATACATTAAGCTATGAAGGTGTAGTTAAAGTTGGAATGAAGACTGCAGGAATTAAGGGATGCCAATGACATGGACTGTCTGATGAGAAAAGCTTCTGACTTTGGAGAAAGCCAGGCTAAAAAGAACTTGTGGGTGTGTTTCAATTGGCATGGCCAAAGGGGCAGGCAAGCCCAAGCTATTTGGAAATAACATCTCATCCACCAAGTGTCCAGGATGCTGTATGCAGAATTACAGGCAAAGTTAAAGGACCAGTTTGTCCAACTGGGTTTCAGTCTTGCTTTGGCTCCATCCTTTTTTTCTATGTCTCATTCCTCCCTTTTGAAATGAGAATGTTTAGTCTTTGCCACTGTATACTGAATATATATAATGACTGATTTTTATAGGGGCTTACAGCTGAGGGTTTGCCTTGACTCTGAAAGGAGACTTTGAAATTGTACTTTGCTACAAAGCTAAGACTGTTAAGATAATGGGATGCTTAATCATGGAGGGACTGCAGTTTTCATTGTGGGATAGACATGAGTTTTTGTGGGGCAGGAACAGAAATGGGATGTGAGGTGGTGTGTTAATGCAGGAATATTAATGTACCTGAGAAGCTCCTGTTAATGCAGGAATATTCAGAGATAGAATGGTTGGATTGGGAGAGTTGTGACCTACTTTGTTCATCCTAGTTGGAATGAATTGACCAGGTGGTAACTCTGTGCAGCTGGGGCATGATTAGAGGGGGTAGGTCCCTGGGGAACATCACTTGGATGGTGCATCTTCCCTGTAGCCCTTACCCCTGTGCTTCCTGACCCTGCCATCAGTGAGCAGCCTTCCTCCACCAGGCCCTTCTGCCATAATGTACTTCCTCACCTTGGGCCAAAAGCAATGGAGTCAGCCATCTATGAACTGAAATCTCTGACACCATGAACTCAAATAAATTTTCCTGATCCACCCTCAGGAAACTTCATGGTTGTCCAGCCAAAGGGAGACCAGGTACTGCTACCTCTAGCCACTGGGGAGCCCAAATTCAGGGCAAGAGTCACTCCAGAGACACCAGTGCAAGGCAGCCCCACCCAAGGGTGGCCTGGGTCTGCCCCAGTTCCACTCTAGAGTTTCTGCAGACTGGCAGGAGTGGCAGAGGGCCCAAATCCACCCTCAGGAAACTCCATGAGTGTCCAGTCAAAGGGAGGCCAGGGACTGCTAGCCACTAGCCAATGGGGAGCCCAAATTCAGGGTAAGAGTCACCGCAGAGACCCCAGCATGAGACAGTCCCACCCAACTGAAGCCTGGGTCCACCCCAGTCCTGCTCCAGAGTTCCTGCAGATGAGCAGGAGCTGCAGAGGACCCAAATCCACCCTCAGGAAACTCCATGGGTGTCCAACCAAGGGCTGACCAGAGATTGATAGCTACCAGCCACAGAGGAAGGCACACCCAGGGTAAGAGTGACCTGCAGAGATCCCAGTGTGAAGAGGCCCCACCCAAGTGCGCTCTGGGCCTGCTCAAGTTCTGCTCCAGAGTTCCTGTAATCAGGCAAGACAGAAGCCCCAAAACCAACCTAGGGAATGCCAGGGGTGCCCAGTTGAAGGCAGACCAGAGCCTGCTAGCCTCCAGCACCAGGGAAGCTCACACTCACTGTAAAGGTCGCACACAGACTCTCCTGCTTGTGACCCTGCCTAAGTGAGACCTGGGCCTGCCTCCAGTTCTGCTCCAGAGTTCCCGTTCACCAGCAGGAACAAGAGAGGGGAAAAACAGCCCTCAGGGGCCACCTCAGGAGCCCAGCCAAGGCCACTCCCATTGCCCTATAGAGGTACACCCACTACCTCTGCCACAACTTTAGTGGCAGTAGGGCCATCTGGGGACACTGGAGGAACAGAAGTGGTTCTCTCCAAGGTGAGACACAGGCAACCTGGAGTGTCAATACAAGATTATAGGGTAGAAGCCACAATACCTCAGATCGGTATTTCAAGAAAGGAAGATACACAATCAACATGAAAAACACAAGGGAAGAAAGTGCCCAAAATAAACCTGGATACAACTGTAACAGAATCCATTGACAACACAGTTGATGAAATGTCAGAGAAAGAATTCAGAATGAAAAAATTAAAATGATCAGCAAATTAAAGAATGACATAAGTGAACAATTACAGGCAAAAATTGATCAATCCAACGAAGAAATAGGAGAGAAAATAAAAGCAACCATTGATCATTCTAACAAAGAGATAAGAGAGCAATTACAAGTAGCAAAAGATTACTTTAAGAAAGAGCTAGAGATTGTGAAAAAAAAAAATCAGAAATTCTTTAAATGAAGAAAACAATGAACCAAATTTAAAACTCAATAAAAAGCATCACCAGCAGACTAGAATACCTGGAAGATAGAACCTCGGATAATGAAGACAAGATATACAATCTTGAAAATAAACTTGACCATACAATGAAGATGGTAAAAAATCATGAACAGAACATACAAGAAATATGGGACAGCATCAAAAGACCAAATCTAAGATTTATTGGGATAGAAGAAGGTGAAGAATTTCAAACCAAAGGAACACACAATCTCTTCAATGAAATAATATCAGAAAATTTCCCAAATATGAAAAATGAAATGGAAAATCAAATACAAGAGGCCTACAGGACACCAAACGTACAAAATTTCAACAGATCTATACCAAGGCACATTATAATGAAAATGCCCAACATACAGAATAAGGATAGAATTTTAAAGGCCACAAGAGAGAGAAACCAGATTACATACAAGGGGAGACCAATTCGTATCTCAGCAGATTTTTCAACCCAGACCCTAAAAGCCAGGAGATCACGGAATAACATATTCCAAGCCCTGAAAGAAAATGGATGCTAACCAAGAATCCTATATCCAGCAAAATTGAGATTCATATTTGATGACAAAATAAAAACCTTCCATTATAAACAAAAGTTACAAGAATTACAGCAAGAAAGCCTGCCCTACACAGCATTCTTGGCAAAATATTCCATGAGGAGGAAATGATAACCAACAATGAAAATTTACAAAGGGAGGAACTACACTAAAGGAAAGACCATTCAAAAGAGAAAACAACTCAAGGTAAAATCCTAAAACAAACCAAAATGACAAGAATTACAAATCATATTTCAGTAATAACCCTAAATGTAAATGACCTAAATGCACCAATTAAAAGACATAGACTGACAGACTGGATTAAAAAAAAAAAAAAGACCCAACAATATGCTGTCAAGAGACTAATCTCACAGGAAAAGACATCCACAGACTGAAAGTGAAAGGGTGGGAAAAAACATCACTCACATGGATCCTGCAAACAAGCAGGAGTTTCCATCCTCATATCAAATAAAGTGGACTTCAAACCAAAGATGGTGAAAAGAGATAAAGAAGGTCATTTCATACTTCTTAAGAGAATCATACATCAACAAGACATAACAATCATAAATATCTATGCCCCAAATAATGGGGCTTCTACGTATATCAAACAAATCCTTCTCAAATAAATCAAATAGACCACAACACAATAATACTTGGAGACTTTAACACAGCTCTCTCACCATTGGATAGATCTTCCAAACAAAAACTTAATAAAGAAACCATAGATCTCAATGAAACTATCAATAATTTAGACTTAACAGACATATATAGAGTGTTCCATCCATCAACAAGAGAATACACTTTTTTCTTAGCAGCACATGGATCCTTTTCCAAAATAGATCATATGTTATGTCACAAAGCCAGTCTTAGCAAATACAAAAAAATAGAGATTCTACCCTGCATCCTATCTGGCCACAATGGAATAAAATTACAAATCAATGACAGATTAAAATACAGAAACTACTCCATCACCTGGAAACTAAATGATATGCTATTGAATGATGCATGGATAACAGAAGACATCAAGGAAGAGATAAAAAAAATTCTTAGAGGCAAATGAAAACTCTGATACAACATATCAAAATCTCTGGAATGCCATGAAGGCAGTACTAAGAGGAAAGTTCATAGCACTAAGCTCATTCATTAGAAGAAGTAAAAGTCAACAAATAAATAAATTGACTCTTCATCTCAAAGCTTTAGAAAAGGAAGAACAAATTAACACCAAAAGAAGTAGAAGACAGGAAATAATGAAAATTAGGGCTGAAATCAATGAAATTGAAACAAAAGAAACAATTCAAAAAATTGACAAAACAAAAAGCTGGTTCTTTGAAAAATTAAACAAAATTGACAAACCCTTAGCCACCCTAACAAAAAGAAGGAGGGAGAAAACCCAAATTACTAAAATTCATGATGAATTTAAGGAAATATCACAACAGACACTACTGAAATACAGAGGATAATTAGAAACTATTTTGAAAATTTATACTCTAGTAAAATAGAAAACCCTGAAGACACTGACAAATTTCTAGAGGCATATGACCTACCCAAGCTGCACCAAGAGGACATACACAACTTAAACAGATCAATTTCACGCAAGGAAATAGAAGATGCCAACAAGAGTCTGCCAACCAAGAAAAGCCCAGGTCCAGATGGATTCTCAGCTGAGTTCTACAAGACCTTCAAATAAGAATTAATACCAATACTCCTCAAACTATTTCATGAAATAGAAAAGGAGGGAACCCTTCCAAACTCATTCTATGAGGCAAGTTTCACTCTGATTCCAAAACCAGACAGAGATACATCAAAGAAAGACAACTTCAGACCAATATCCCTGATGAACATAGATGCAAAAATTCTCAATAAAATTCTGGCAAATCGCATACAAAAACATATCAAAAAATAGTGCACCATGATCAAGTGGGGTTCATTCCAGGGATGCAAGTTTGGTTCAACATACGGAAATCAATTAACGTAATACATCACATCAATAGACTTAAAGATAAGAATCATATGATTTTGTCAATCGATGCAGAGAAGGCATTTGACAAAATACAACACCCTTTTATGCTCAAAACACTAGAAAAACTTGGGATAGCAGAAACATCCCTCAACTTTGGAAAAGCTATCTATGCTAAACCCAAGGCCAACATCATCCTAAATGGAGAAAAATTGGAATCATTTCCTCTGAAAATGGGAACTAGACAGGGATGTCCTCTCTCACCATTGCTATTCAACATAGTCCTTGAAACACTAGCCAGAGCAATTAGACAGATGAAAGAAATCAAAGGGATATGAATAGGAAAAGAAGAACTCAAACTATCATTATTTGTAGATGACATGATTCTATACTTAGAGGATCCAAAAAATTCTACCAAAAAACTTTTAGAATTAATAAATGATTTCAGCAAAGTAGTGGGATATAAAATCAACACCCACAAATCAATTGCATTTCTATACATCAGTGATAAACCCTCTGAATGAGAAATTAGGAAAACTATCCCATTCTTGGGAATCAATTTAACAAAAGAGGTGAAAGACCTCTACAATGCAAACTACATGAAACTGAAGAAAGAAATTGAAGAAGACCTTAGAAGATGGAAAAATCTCCCATGCTTCTGGATAGGCAGAATCAATATTGTTAAAATGGCCATACTACTGAAAGCACTATATAGATTCAATGCAATCCCAATTAAAATCCCAATGTCATTCCTTATAGAAATAGAAAAGGCAATCATGAAATTCATTTGGAAGAATAAGAGACCCAGAATAGCCAAAGCAATCCTTAGCAAGCAGAGTGAAGCAGGAGGCATCACAATACCAGACCTTAAATTATACTACAAAGCTATAGTAACAAAAACAGCATCGTACTGGCACCAAAATAGACATGTAGACCAATGGTATAGAATGGTATAGAATAGAAGACACAGAGACGGACCCACTTACATGCAGTTACCTTATGCTAGATAAAGGAGCCAAACACATACACTGGAGAAAAGATAGCCTCTTCAACAAATGGTGCTGGGAAACCTGGAAATTCATATGCAACAAAATGAAACTTAACCCCTATCTCTCACCGTGCACAAAATTCAACTCACAGTGGATCAAGGACCTGGGAATTAGACCAGAGACCCAACACCTAACAGAAGAAAAAAATAGGCCCAAATCTTCATCATGTTGGATTAGGACCATACTTCCTTAACAAGACTCCTATAGCACAAGAAGTAAAATCAAGAGTCAACAAATGGGATGGATTCAAACTAAAAGCTTCTTCTGAGCAAAAGAAATAATCAATGAAGTGAACAGAGAGCTGACATTCTGGGAACAAATCTTTGCCACACACACATCCGATAGAGCACTCATCTCCAGGATATATAAAGAACTCAAAAAACTTAACACCAAAAAAACTAACAACCCAATCAATAAATGGGCCAAAGGGCTGAACACAAACTTCACAGATGAAGATATACAATTGATCAACAGACATATGAAAAAATGTTCAACATCTCTAGCAATCAGAGAAATGCAAATCAAAACTACCCTAAGATTTCATCTCACACCAGTCAGAATGGCAATTATCAAGAATACAAACAACAATAAGTGTTGGCTAGGATGTGGGGGAAAAGGCACACTCATACATTGCTGGTGGAACTGCAAATTGGTGCAACCAATCTGGAAAGCAGTATGGAGATTCCTTAGAAAACTTGGAATGGAACCACCATTTGAGCCTGCTATCCCTCTCCTCGGTCTATACCCAGAAGACTTAAAAACAGCAAGCTACAGTGCTGCAGCCACTTCAATGTTTATAGCAGCTCAATTTACAATAGCTAAACTGTGGAACCAACCTAGATGCCCTTTGATAGATGACTGGATAAAGAAACTGTGGTATATATTCACAATGGAATACTACTCAGCCATAAAAGAGAATAAAATTATGGCATTTGCAGGTAAATGGATGGAGTTGGAGAATATCATGCTAAGTGAAGTAAGCCAATCTCAGAAAACCAAATGCCGAATGTACTCGCTGATAAGTGGATGCTGATCCATAATGTGGGGAAGAACATGGGAACAATGGAGGAACTCTGTTCACAGGGGTGTAAGGGGGGAGGGGGCATGGGGACAGCAAGGGTGATGGAATATGATGGTCATCATAGCCCTAACTTTATGTATGACTGCATGTATGTTGTGATTCTATATCACTTACAACCAGAGAAATGAAATGTTATCCTCTAAAATAATAATAATAATAATAAAATTTTAAAATTTGGAAAAATAAATAAATAAATAAATTTTCCTCCTTTAAGTTGTTCTGGTGAGGTATTTTGGTCACAGCAAAGCAGAAGCTGAATGAAACTATGTTTAATCATGTTTTGGTAGTATAGTGAAACAGGAAAACAAGATGATTATATAGAACATAATTTGATATTCTTTTTTTTTTTTTTGGTACTGGGGATTGAACTCAGGGGTACTCGACCACTGAGCCACATCCCCAGCCCTATTTTGTGTAGAAACAGGGTCTCACTGAGTTGCTTAGTGCCTCACTATTGCTGAGGCCGGCTTTGAACTTGCGATTCTCCTGTCTCAGCCTCCCTAAGTGCTGGGATTACAGGGTTGAGCCATATTAAGAATTTAATATTCTTAAGTATGATTTTCATTTAGAGAATGAACAATTTCATGAAAAGTAGGACTAGACTATATTGTACAACAAAAAAACAGCCTATAAATCATTTTTAATAAAGTAGTCAACACAGAGATTTGTTTCCATTATCAATTGATAAGACATGACAAAAAATAAAATTTCTCTTCCTTCAGTTTGCCTCACCCCTTCATGTTGCCTGCATGAGACATTGACTACTTTATAAAACAGTAATGAACTAATAGTTTCTAAATATATTTCCAATTATAGGAATATTTCATGTTTATGTTAGTATTTTTAAGTCTATTTATTCATTTAATTCTAATATGATATTAAGAACACTGCCTAAATATATCAAACTATGATACTGTATACTTTGGATATACAATTTATATTTATCAATTCCACCTCAATAAAGCTGGAAAAGTAGAATTCGAAAGAACTCTGAAGAATCTTTATTTGCTTGGCTAACATTTAGATAAATTGAATAGCAAGCATAAACATCCTCACCAAAACCCATTTTGCCGTAATCTCAGTAAAAATGATAGAAAGATTTGAATATAAGAATATATTCATTCTATTTTTCCAATGCCTCAAGAAATACTTTTCAGAGCTTGCAATTGTGGGTGAACACTAGGATTTAACCAACTTTTTTTTTCAATTAAAATTTTCTACTGAAAAGAATATATACTTTTAGGGTTAGGGTATATACTGAAAAAATGTATACTTTTAGGCTATACCTTGAGTCATAGCTATGATCCTGCCATTTTTTTCATTAAAATACTTTTACAGACATTCTTTTCCTAGAGACGACAAGGTCATAGCCTAGGGAAGGAAGGCCAACATAGCTATTTAGTTCATCCTTTCCTTTAGTACCTGGCATTTAGTGTGCATAGCACTTATGGTCAGTATTGTATAAACAACTCAGTTCATTTATCCACAGTGATTTAGCCAACATGGAGCCTTTTAATTACACTTAGGTACATCTATCTAAATCTTTTTTTCCTCAAACTTAATTTTCTCTCCAACAACAGACTGCCCCAGAGAGCTTCCCTTAGGCTAAGTGATGTGACTGGCAGATAGCAGCAGGTAGAGCTGTCTTTACTTGCCAAGCCTTGCCGTGCAGGCTAGTGGTAGACCAGGCCCTGGAAACATCCATCCTGTCTCAGAGCTGGCTCAGTAATCCACCTGACAGGACTGAACTGCAAGGGCTCTTTCTCCTGTTTCCCAGCTGAGGACATGTTCACATGCTGGGAGGGGCCACAGGATGCCTCAGTTCTACAGCACATTCCAAAACAATACTTCTCTCTGTTTTATATGTAGAGAAAATTAGGTATAATTTCATTTCTACTTGGGAACCCTATTTTTTAATAAATCATAGTGAAAATATGATAATCAGGCTTAATTAATAGAAAGTTGATGACTCTTACATTCATGTTTACATATTATTTTAGTCCTGTTTTAGTGGATTCAGAGGTAAAATGTACCTAAAAAAGAATCTGAGGAAAGCAGAATTTATCCTGCTGATATTTACCTGACATTTCCTTCTTTTGCTATCCTTTCTCTGTCTTCACTGCTACAGATCCAACAATCCTTACTTTCTTCAACCAAAGAGAGGGAGAGAAAATAATGGCCAAGTCAGATAATCAAGGGGAAATTTGCACTGGAAACACACACACACACATTCACACACACACATTCACACACACACACATTTACACACACACACACAGAGCAAGACAACAGCAAGAAACTTACTAGTTTCCAAATTTCCATTTTCACTTCACAATTTCTTTCCCTATAAAAAGGGAGCAGGTTGCAATTGATGACCTTATCTCCCACAACACAATTAACTACATGTCTCATAGGGCAAAACAGTGCTGCTGTAAAGGCATCTACAATCACCCATCTCAGACGCCAGAAAAACAGCAAAACACTGAGCCACTCAAATAGAGCTGTCTTGCGATTTTCAGCAAGTGCCAGTGAGATGATTTTTCAGGGCGACACATAAGGGGTTTTTGGGGGGTGGAGGGAGGGGAATAGCTCTTGGGATAAGCAAGAAAAAAATCTTTGTAAAATATTTCCCACTTTAATCCACTTAGACTTTAATGCACTCGGATAACTCTGCTAGCCCGATAATGCTGGATGACTTGCTGAGAGAGGTGCTCTAAGACCTTCAATTATATTTCCATCGCCTGCTTCTTTCACTTTTGATAGCCATATAATCAGAGTCACAAATAAAGAGAAAGGTCTGAACCAAATACATATGCATGCTAAGCACTTTGAGAGGCTGAAATTATGTGTTTCTCACAGTTTAAAAACAAATAAGGGAAGAATTGCATTAGCATTGCAATAGTAGGAAGGCATATGAATGGACTGAGGCAATTCTCAAGCCGACCTAAGGGAAATTGGTGAAATTTTAGTTTTAGTATCCTGAACAAAGATTACACGGTGGTCTGTGGAAGCCTATGATTAACTTTGTCTTTCCAATTTTTCACACATGAGAAGGAGAAACCGTGAAGAATTTTGTTTACCTTCTTCAGACTTAGGATAAGTTTCTTCCTCTAGATGATTAAGTGTTGTAATTAGACTTTGCCCCACATCTGTTCCTATATTCCTGGAGTTGACACTTCACATCAGTGAGTCTTTTAGGTTGGCATAGAAGAATACTTGAGATGTTCTATTTCACTGATTTAAGTTTTTCCAAATAAGGTCAAATAATAAGATTCAATAAAATTTAATCTTACTTAAAGAACTCCTAGTACTTGTGTGCATGTTGCAAGGAAGTTGTTCTTTCTCACCCAGGGATTGTTAAACTAAGAGTGCTTATTAATTCTGGAAGTGGTGCTTCTTCCAACATGTCTCTTGATATCTGACTGCTCTCACATCTACCACACTTTCATGGCACCAACACCATCTCTGTCTGCTGTGGTGACCATGCAGATGTCACAAAGAGGAGGCAGGTAATTACACTTCCCTCACATGCTGTGTCTAGACCTGGTCTTCCACGGCATATTCATACTCTGGGATCTTTAGGGGATAGTTCCAGGACCCCTGCACAAATAAGAAAAGTTATGGATGCTCAGAGTATTTTCATATAACCTACACACATCCCCCATATACCTCAAATCATTTTGAGTTGTTTATAATACAATGTAACTGCCAAGTAAATTGTTATTATATTTCATTATTTCAGAATATTGGTAAGTAAAATGGAGTCAGTACATGTTCAGTACAGATGTGAATTTTTTTTCAAATATTTTCAATCTGTACTTGGTTGATCCTACAGATGTGGAACCTGTAGGGGCCAACCATACATTTTCTAACTTGCTATGGGTTCCCACATAAATACACACAATGTGTGTACACACACAAACACATCTCCCATTTTACACCTATGGCTGGCTTGCTGCAGCTAGGATTAGTCTTCTCCTCAGAACCTGAGTGAGGTCACACCTGTCCCCATGTGGTCCTGCTTCTACAGGCTCTGGAAATGTGTGGTCTGGGATCACTATAGTGCAAGCGTCTCTGTCCAGGGAAATAGAACAGACTAAAGATTCAGTGATGCACTTCCTCCCTGGCTGCCTGTGCAGGACCCTGGGCAGTGGACTCACAATGACTATAAAATATACTACCCTCTCTTAACCCAGTCCACCTGGTCCTTGAGTCCCAAGAAAATCTCTCTCTTCCTATTCTCCTCCATTAGCATGATTGATAATAAGTATATCCATTATCTTATCCCTACGTCAAAAGAAATAACCTATAGACAGTTATCTACTTCTTCCTGTACTCTACATTGTAGTCCCCAGTTGTCCCAGGGCCACAACAGTGACCTTGTAGAAGCACAGTCTCTGCTTTGTGTAGATGTCAAAATGGGGCTGTGTGTTTGCTATTGTTATTCACCATCTGGCTTGGGATAGGGACTTTGAGTGGGCCCCAATTTCTTAAAACATACTTCCTATGGGTTTTAAAACAATTTGAGAAATAAAATAGTCAATAGGGACACAAAAGTCACCTTCACTATTGATATTGGCTGGATTTAAGGTAGCAGCTTGGTGTGAGCACCTCAGAACTTAACTGAGATCCAGATGCAGCTTTCTGCAGATATTTCTAGTCCATCACTACAGTGGACACCAGGGTTGGCATTTCTAGCTACTCAGCAAGTAAAATTGGCAGAGTGGGGCTCCTGAGGAGTATTTTTGTTTGCAGACAGATTATTCCAAGGAGGAAGCAGAGTAGAGCTAAGCTGGACATCCCCAAGTTTCCTTCTATATTTCTAACTAATAAGTCATATGTCTTCTCCATGATCAATGTAAGTTAATCAAAGACAGAGGCCTAGAAACATTATAATTTTGAGGTTGTCATAGGAAGGAGTCTAGAGTAAAAAGGAAGTATGTGATAGCTGCTCATTCTTGTATAAAATATAGTAAATGAAAACTGGCCTACACCAACAAGCATTTTATCTATAATTTGGTGGTTTAGGAATTTCAGTTAGATCAGACTGGTGGCTCTGCTGATGATTTTGGCTGGGCTAGCCATGCAGATAAGTTATCTGGTAGTTCTAAGGGGCTGGATAGTCTAATAGAACTTCACAAACATACCTGATAATTGGCACTGGTATGTTGGGCATCTTGGTTTTCCTCAAGTGACATCTCCAATAGCCCAGCTCAGACATCATGTGGTAATCTGTGGTAGCAAGAAAATGAGAACAGAAGTTTAGAACCCCCTGCAGGGCGCAGTAGTGCATGACTGTAATCTCAGCAACTCAGGAGTCTGAGGCAGGGGAACTGCAAGTTCAAAGCCAGGCACAGCAACTCAGCAAGGCCTTAAGCAACTTAACAAAACCCTGTCTCAAAATAAAATACAAAAAGGAATGGGGATGTGGCTCAGTGGTTAAGCGCCCCTACGTTCAATCCCTGGTATAGAGGAGGAGGAGGGAGGGAGGGAGGAAGGAAGGAAGAGAGGGAGGGAGGGAGGGAGGGAGGAAGGAAGGAAGAGAGAGAAGGAAGAGGGAGAAAGAAGAAGGGGAAGGGGAAAGAGAAGGAGAAGGAGTTTAGAACCTCTTTAACGCCTGCTCTTCAAATTCCCAAACATTGTTTCTGCTGCATTCCATTTGTCAGAGAAAGTCGTAAGACAAGCTCCGACTCTATTCCTTCATGAGTAATAGACTCCGTTTAATGATGGGGAAAGCAGCCATCCTGCAAAGGGTACTTTCTACCAACCAGTGTGTATGTGCCCATTGGTAAGTAGGTTGCTATTAAACATGAAGGAAAGAGAAAAGAAGATGAAACCCCAAAACTTTGGAAGAATTTTTGTATGGCCTTGTGCAGGGTTTGAAGGGCTAATAGAAGATAACTTTTATGGGTATTGTTAGGTAGCTTGTCAGCCATGATGGGCGGGCAGGGAAAAGACAATGAAGGACCACTACAAACCGCAGGAGCCGTTTCTGACCGGCAAGCCTCTGAAAAGATGGGACTTGGAGTATTACAACCTGCCCCAGCCATAATTAAACTCCCTCAAGAAAAATTATTGTCTCAACATCATGTCATCCTTACCACGACACTATGTGACAAACCCCAATCAACCTGATAATCAAAACATCAAGACCCTCACAAGGGTGAGGGCTATTCAAAGGGTAATAGATTAAAGTGGCAGAAAGTTGAGGAGGAAATGGGGAAACTCAATTTCCTTAAAAACTTACACTCTCTGAGCACCACACAATCCTCTCTTGAAGCCAGTCCATGAAGTTCCAATGATGTCAGTCGAAAGTCAAATGGTGGACCTGGGCAGGACTCTCTGGAAAATTCCTCAAGAACTCTATAAAAATGGAGGGCAGGAGTCTCCTGGCATCCTTCTTCCCCTTGGGGTGACCTGCTGTCTCCCTTTAGAGTGTCATCTTTTCCCTTTTCTATCCCTTCTAATAAACTCATACCTGTTGTTCTAAGTGACAAGTCTGAACCTTTCTGGCATGATCTCAAGAATGAAATGAAGAGAGATCTTGGTGACTGCCTCAGTTTTTTGGCTGGTTTCTGCTCTGAAACCATATGAGTACTGAAAATCTCAGAGCCCTTAGAAATGAAAACTTTTTGCCATTTTGTTATATAAAATACTTGAAAATCTGAATGAAATAAATAAAAATAGAAACAATAAAAATAGAATACTGACTCATTGAAACAGGAATGACATAAAGACAATGATCTGATGGTGAGTTATACGAGTTGGAATTTTAATATTCACTCATTACTTTTATGCATATATTTGTGTGCATTTAAATTTTCTGTGCTATATTTATTTCTACCTCTCTCCTGCTACTGTTTTGTTTTTATTTTTTTTTGGTACTGGGAATTGAACTCAGGGGTACTGGAACACTGAGCCACATCCCCAGCCCTATTTTGTGTTTTATGTGAAGACAAGGTCTCACTGAGTATCTTAGTGCCTTGCCATTGCTGAGGCTGGCTTTGAACTCGCGATTCTCCTGTCTCAGCCTCCCAAAGTGCAGGCATTACAGGCCTGAGTATGCTGGTGGTGATTAAGTTTATAATTTAAACTGTGTGCTTCATAATATTGAAAAAAGATTCCAAGAGAACACACGGCATAATAAATGTCATTGGAAACTTGATACTATAAGCAGTTTGTAGAGGGGAAAAACTGCGTTCAGCTGGATAAGAGAGAATGGTATTAGTTTAGGGAGTAAACAATTGTTCTGAAATTTAAGATTAGAAAGAAGGTTATGTGGATATTGGGCAGCATTTAACTTCATATCACATTGGCTATTCAGCAAATGAGCATCCAGATGCCTTTCTATTGAGGTGAACTCTTACAGCCAACAGGAGTGAAGTCCCATGTACAGGTCAGACCAGGGCAGGATATTTCTTCCCCCTATACATTTTTGGTTACAACATTAGCTCTCAGTCTAAGTAAACCAGCCAGAACATTTTTGTAGGTAAATTGAATCTGAGAGATAATAAAGGAATAGAGACTTTAAAATATTAACTGTCACCTCTTTTATGCAGTTGAGATCCATTTGTCATAGGGGTCCAGAGTAAACACTAAAAGAGAATAACAGCAAGCTCGTTTTGCCAATAAATTCCTTTTCTGCTTTATGTATTCAGAGTTGGTTTTGGTAGTTCACAATCAAACTTTGGTGCAAAAACATAAACAATTCCACCTTCATAGAGAGGACAAAGATCAGAAAAGGGTTTATATAGCAAGTTAAGAACTGCCAGGCGCTGTGGCTCACGCCTGTAATCCCAGCACTTAGGGAGGCTGAGACAGGAGAATCGCGAGTTCAAAGCCAGCCTCAGCAATGGCAAGGCGCTAAGCAACTCAGTGAGACCCTGTCTCCACATAAAACCCAAAATAGTGCTGGGATGTGGCTCAGTGGTCAAGTGCCCCTGAGTTCAATCTCCAGTACCAAAAAAAAAAAAGAACTAAGGCACTGGCTACCACATGTAATCAGTGTTAATTATCTGTTGGAATGCTATATTATGCAGTTTGAAATCAGTAGTAGAAGTTTGTGTTAAATATCCATTTACTGATATCAACTTGTGCTATTTGCTCTTTGTCAATCTAGAGAGGGGAAAATGGAAGAAAATATGTAAATAAAACTGGCATTGGTGAAGTTGATCACTAAGAAGAAAAATAATATTTTCTGTAAAATAACATTGTTAATATTTGATTATATTTAAAGTAGACAGATACTTCAAAAATAAAGCTTGTTTATTTTATTTTGAATAATAGTGGTAAGAATAATGAAAATCTGCCATAAGATGTTTTCTGTTAACATGTAAATGAGAGACTATAATTGAAAATTGTGACAAAAAGTATAACATTTTTTCATAGAAATATTGAATAGCATCTTAAAAGCCTCTAGGAATTCTCAGAAAACAACCTTGCTAAAAAAAAAAAAGCCTATTTATGTTTTACTACTTCTCTGTTTTAAATTATTCATTCTTGCAAAGCATACTTTTACTGCAGTTCATTAATTTTTAGAATCTATAGGTTTGTAGAGCTCAATTTCTTTAATCGTGCATGTAAAATTAATTATTAGAATTTTTATTTTGCTGATTTCAGCAAAGTGTGTGGAACCACACAACATAGCCTTCAGCAAAATATGTAGCATCTAGCAGAAAAAGGAAAAATGATTCTTATTTTTTCTTAAAATGAATTTTCTATTTCAATAGCTTATATTCAAGTCATTAGGGTAAATATCAGTTTTCTTTTGTTCATATTTTTAGCAGGAAATTAGAAATAAAACATGCACTTATTCTATAATGTTCAACTATACTATGAATTATATAATTAAATTTCTTAATAGCATAGAAGTGTTTTATAGGTAAATACATGTTAGTTGAAAGCAAGCACAAGTAAACCAAGCACATATCAATTAATTTTCCCCACTAACTGGATAATTTTTAAAATCTGATATAAATATGGTTATAAAAGTATTATAACCCAGGAAAATTAAATTTTACTTGTATTCAGGTGTAGTACTAACTTCCCCACTCAAAATACTAATTACGTAGTTTCTAGTGTGCATGATTTAAGAATCTTGGTTCCAAGATTAGAACTAGATTTAAAAAGACACAACTTTGGCTTTTGAATACAAATTCTATGGAGAAAGAAGATGAATGTCCACACAAAATCAAAGGTTTTGTATGAAATCTTTGTAGGATGCGGTATTGGCCCAAGAGTGTGCACAAGATCATTTTAAAAATGAGATGAGAAGACCTTGACAAGACCTAATTCTACATCTTGACCTGTGTCTTTACCAACGGAAGTAAATGCTAGTCTCCAGCAGTGACATGCCCACCTCCCACAGGTGCACAGATGGACTGTCAAAGTCTGTGCCTCCTTCCTTTTCTAGGTGACCATTCCCCTGCCACAGCAAAAGCCTGGCCTTGGACCACCACTCATTTTCCCTAGCCAAATGCTCTCATAGGTTAAACCTAACAACTTGAAGTTATTAGAGTATCTTAGTGATCTAATTGAACTGTGAGGTGACAAAGTTGTTTCCTCAGCTGTCCTTTGAACATATGTGTTTATCAGAAAATTGAATTATTTACTAAATATTCTGATTAGATGCTAAAATATTCCATCTAGCTTATTTTTAAGTTTCTGTCTAATGACATAAATAACTATCCTTCTATCTTAGATATCCTTCTGTCTGTCTTCTTTTTGTTTTCCAACATTTGCTTTTGTCTGTAGTATGCCAAGTATTTTATACATTTAAGTCCAGATACTGTGCACTGCAAACACAAAAACTGGAGTCAATCTGACATACTGAGTTATACTATTTACTTCATCATAGAATTTTATTTTGTTCTGGGAGGCAGATAAGGTAGATACATATTACCTTAACCAGTTCTGCAATTGAATTAATGCCAACATGAGCATTCAGTCTCCTGTAATATTAAGAGCTGGTAAAAACTTGAAGTGAGAGGCAACTCATCCCTGACCACCACATTTCACTTTCACAAGTGTATGCCTCCTAGTCCCAGAGATCTGCTTAAACATCTGCTTCCCTGTGCCATCAACACTTCTCTGTCCTTGTGCTTCTCCACTGATAAGATTCTCAGCAGCTCTTCCTTTCAACTGGCAGCAAATGTTATCCCCAAGTGCATATTTCTTCCCTTTGAGATCTTGACCTGTTACATCCTTATTATTCAATAGTTCTCTGATGCTTTCTCTTATGGATTGAATTAAGTCCCCCAAAATTTAAGTCCCCCCAAAATTCATATATTAAAGTCTGAATTCCCAGTAGACTTTATTTGTAGATGGAGTGTTTAGAAAGTACTAATACTAAATGAGGTCATAAGGATGCAGTCCTAACCCAATAGTACTTTGCCTTATAAGAAGGGGGTGGGGAGAGAGAGAACTCTTAATGAGATTGGCTGATTTATAAGATAATAAGTATTTCTCATAGATTTAGAGACCAAGAAGTCCAAGATTGAGGGTATGGGCCAGTTCATGATCTCAACTAATCCTAATTACTTCCCACTCCAAATAGTATAAGCATATGAATTTGGAATTAAGTTTTTACTATGGTTTGGATATCATTTGAGTGTTCCCCAAGACTCTACTGAGGGACTCTATAGGTCCCCTAAGACTTGATCCCCAGGGTGGTGATATTGGGAGGTGGAACTGTCAGAAATGGAGCCTGGTGGGAGAACCAAATTACTGGAAACACATCTTTGAACAGATTGAGGGACACTAGTCTCTCTGCTCCTGGTTCAGATGTAATTACTGGTTGCTCCTGTACCCACCCACCCCCAATTTTTGTCTATGCCAGGATGTAATGCCATGAAAAAGTGACTTGTTTCATAGACCCTGTGCTGTACCATTTATATTTTTAGCTTTCAAATATGTGAACTAAATAAAACTCTTCTTCTTCATTAGCTTTTTGGGGTATTTTGTTTTAGTGACCAAAAGCTGACTCATATGGTAGTATTACTGAATACTTGCTTTTGACAGTATAAAAAAGGCATCATACTATCCCAATAATAATGCTTTATTTTCTAAACTAGGGCAGTTCTCTTAACTATTTAAATATAAAAATACTAAGAAAAGAGTTCTACACATGCTATAATTTAAATAATTCTCAAGGTAAATTTGGTTTTCTTTCTCATGAACACAGGTTAAAAAACACTAACTAGTGACACTTCTACAAACATCCAAGTACCTTTTGGGATAAATCAATATGCTTGAGGTTTTATCAATCTTAAACAATCTAAGAACCAGAGACTAGATTGATAAAAACAGAGCTCCACTATATAACCACATTTCTATTTTCTCTGAATTACTTTATCTAATTTTGTTATGTGGAGTATGTCTAATGGTCCCCATTCCACAATGGGAGAAAACACCTGCCATTTAGCCACAAAACAATTTTGAAATATAAAATACATGAAACCAATTTTAAGTATTTCCTCCTATTGGAAGTGGCATAACCAAATGCACAGGAGTCAGGTGAATCATAATTTTAAGATACCAGTTAATACCAATTCTATATCCTCATTTTTCCATACTGCTTTGAGTTTTAAAATTGATTTTGTGTGTGGGTGGAGAAAAATGACTGATACAATCTGGCCGAATGACAAAAAAAAAGAAAGACGGAAGGAAAGGAGGGAGGGAGGGAGGGAGGGAAGACTTACCAAAATTGAAAAAGCTAAGCAAAATACAACATGGTATAGTACAGTAAACCAGTGTTAGTAGCCATTGGAAGCATTAGGACCTTGAGGCCTAATGGATAAGGAAAGATGGCAGCTACCAGGACCTAAAGAGAGAAGGGCTGTGGACAAGGCCTATCCGTGCAAATGGTAGTCAATGAGGAGGGATGCAGTCCAATCCCCTTGCTGATGTCTCCTACCTGCTGAGCCCAAACAAGAGCCAGTGGCTGGAAGCATATTGCTGGATAAGTTCCTGGACACAAAAAGTGGGGTGCAGCTGGGTGCCTGAATGGAAGGACAGCAAGGGCAGCTTGCATTGCATTGGTGGACATTCCTGGAATCCTGTAAGACAGAAGCTGTGAGCTACAGCTAGAAGACAGGAGGACAGATCAATCCAGAAACTTTAGTCCAAGGGCAGTAGTGCTGGCTCCAGGAAAAAGGCCCAGAGATGAAAAACAGGTAAAGTTCAGGAGCTTAAATACAACTCTAGGATGACCTTGAGGGACTGAGGATGTGACCTCACTCCCTGAGCAGGGATAGGTTTTGCCGGTGTTCGCTCCTGAGGGCATGCTACGGTAAGGAGTAGTATTGGCAAGAGAGAGCAAAAAACCAAAGAAGACAGTTCTGACAATGGAACACTGAAGGTCAGACTACCTGCTCGGAGGTCCCTGGAGGAAACTTCTGTCAACTCAATTCTCTTCACTTATGCTCAATAGGCATTTGAGATAACCGGGAGATTTTTTTTTTAAATAAAATTGATACCTATGTCCCAGCCCTGAAATTCTGCTTTAATTTTTCTGATAATTCTAATATTCAGAAAAGTTGAGAACCAGGATTGTCCATCCCGGGTTGATGCTTAACTCCTATGCTGACTTGGGGTATGAAGTCTTTGAACAGCTCTAGTAGAGACCAGACCTGTTCCTCACACACAGGCCACATCCACAGCAGAGTTGTTCATAAATAATCATAGTTCCCCTCTACTTCAGACTCCCCCTCAAAATTGCCGTGCACAAAACACACTACATACAAACCCGCTGGAGGGGCCTACTTGATGGAAACCGGTTTGTACTTTCAGGTCCCTGGTATTAACCCCTTAATACAGCAGCCCTTACCATCTGTCAAGACCAATGCACCCTGGCCACATGGTATGGATATATGGATGAAGGTGTCCACTTCTCTGGGAAAATGACAGGCCAAGGGCTGGAAAGGGAGGAGCAAGGACCTAGATTTTCCTGTCGTCCCTCAGAGAAGCTGCCTGTTGACTCTCCATCAGGCAGCTGCAAGGCTCAGAGAAGGGAGACAGGGAAGGGATGGATGGGTGACGGGTATTCCCAGCTCACACTGAGGAGATATGTGCTGCAGGGAATGATAGAGAAAAGCTCTGTTTCTCACTGTAGGCTCTATTCCAAGGAGGGAAACAGCAGAACTGAGCCAAGGGAACAAAATAAAACAGTTATTCTTTCCAAATTAACCAGCCTGGTAAGTTCAAACAGAGGTTTCCCATCCTTCCTAGGGGAGCTGTTTAGGGGAGTCCTTCCTTGTGGAAACAGAAATGGAGGGAGTGTAAGTATATCATCACAGATAACCTTCTCAATTACAGCATGCAGACCTTTGTGATATGGTCCCTGAGGGAGCTTACTGACAAATCATGGAAACTCGGCCAGAACTCAGGGTCCATCGTGATCCAGAGAAGCCAGGCACTAGGGGTTGTAGGTGGAAGTGTCCCAAGTGCCACCGGGAGGTTATTACTTAGAGTCCAGTGAGACTGAGATGCATAATTAAGCTTCCAGTGTGCAAAGCCACTTATGCTAAGGACAGTTCATCAAAATGCTGTTCATGCTTCTGAAAATTTGTTTTTTTCTGTTATGTTTGATAACATGTATTAAAATGCAATTTTTGAGAAAAAATAAAAATTAAAAAAAATGCTGTTCTTTATTTTAAAAAGGGGAGAATAAGGAACTGCATAAGTCAACAGCAGAAATAAGACAAGGAAGTGCAGCTGGGAACACTGCCATTTTCCAATGGGTTAATGTGTATTTATTCATCAAAACCACATAGATCATAAGACCAGTTTTTATTAAAATTGACTGTTTCTAGAATATGGCAGATTGTTAGTGCTCACCAAGATGCCACTTGGTCAGCTATATTTCCCAGCCCTTTGCAGAAGGACAGGGCTGGGGGATACTGTTAGCCAGCCAGCTGGGAATTGAAGGAACCAAGGAATCGTGGCTTCCAAGAGGAAGTGCAGCTGTGAGTGATTCTCACTGCTCTTCCTCCCAGCAAGACTGACAGCAGCAAGAAATGGCAGAACAGCAAGGTAGAGGCAACCAGGAACACAGGGCGTCTCAGGCAGAGAAGCTCTGTTGGAGAATCACAGGACACTTTGTGAGGGTGATGTGTTAACCCAGTGAGGTGGGACCTCACTGAGGTTTCAAGGCAAACATGGTCCCCTTGAAAGAGATTGTCTCTGAGTGGAAAAACTACGGGTTTCTAACATGTCCTCTCTGTTTTATGTATTTTTAAAACAAATATACATGAATGCATTGGTATACATGCATGTGTGTATATTTCTGATAAGCTTTACTATTGCATATATGGTAAAAAGCCACTTGGGAATGGCCATGTTGGAATATTCTGATAGGATGAAAAACACCCTAATCACTTGATGAAATGATCGACTTTGTAGTTTATGCTTAGGAGAAATCCAGACACAGCTAAATTAAAGGCATGCCTTTTCTCAGCTGCATGCTGTTTCACTTCGAAAGGAGTTCTCAGAGTTGCAGAGAAACGATTCCAACTTGCATTGACCTACAAATAATCTGAAACATTCAGATTTTGATTTCCAGTTCAAAGATTCTTGGCATCAATTTGTAATTTCATTACTACACAAGGGGCAAAAAATTCTTGAGAATTTTTAAACATGTAGCACTGTCCATGAAAAGCCTTGATGAAAGTGACTGAACCGAAACATAACTAGTAGTTTAAATTGCATTACCTGTTCTCAACATGAGATCACTTTATTAACACATATAGTATAAGATGTTATGCTTTGGTCTACACCTGCCTAGCCAGCATCCAAAAGTGAACACACACACACTCTGTAACCTGGGATCTTATTTATGGTCAACCTCATAAACTCTTGTCTCTCTCTCTGTGGTCCGTTCACCTCGTTGAGATTTCTGAGTTTCCATTACATGAAGGAGAGGTGAACCAATTGATAATGTTGTCCTCCTTTTACAAAATACTAGTCCTGATTGTGATAAAGTTGATCATTTTGGCACTGTGGAAGTACAGACACGCTGCTCAAACAGGAAAAAAAAAAAAGTGTACTGAACGTGATCATGAGTGAGTACAGATGAAAGCTTAGGAGAGGGGATCATGCAAAGGAGGGTGCAGTTTCCCCTCTAGTTTAGAGTTAAGGCTGTAGTCTTCAGTTAGCAACAAAGAAATCCAGGCCTCATCCTCCCCGAGGTGAGAATTGCATAGAAGGTAATTTCCATTAGAAAATGGGCCACTTGGCATCAAGGAGGACCAGATTGCAGTAATGTCTTTGTTATCAACTTTCCATGTGAAACTCAATCCAAGGTTACACACTCAATGCCTTCAAGACAAGACAATACGGCCGGCAAAAACTATGGAGTTAATTTTCTGGCCCTTTACTAAAAATTTGCAAACCTCTGATTTAAATAATCACAGCATATATTTTATTTTACTTTGTCTGTGAGTAATGTCGTGAGTTTAATTGGTTTTCATGGCCTGAGAGTCCACAAACCCCATTCTGATAGAGGAGTTCTGGAGTTCAGTGATTACTCCAGGAGCCAGCACAGTGCACAGTGCTCCAGTTCCAGAGGTCCAGCTCACAGCTCTAGGACCCTGGCCACATGAGTAAATTACTCTCCCTCTTGTGTCTCAGTTTCCTAAGCAGTAAAATGGGCAGCATCCTAATGCTATTTCATGGAACTCCTTTGAGAATTTTATAATGTATATATGCACTATAGTATATAATGCTTGACACCCAATAAAGTTTTGAAAATTGTTATAATCTGGTTTGCTTATTTTAAAATACACACACAAACAAATGTATGCATCATTTCTTTAAATGGAAAATAAATCATTCTCCTGAACATATATGATGATGATATCAACAAAACAAATTTACATTCTTCTTGGAAAGAATCTCAGGTATAAGTCTTTACTGACTTGTCAAAATACCACCCACTAGTCAGATAAGTTACAGTACAAAATAAATCAAGAATTAAAAAGAAAAAATAAGCCCGAATTACTATGAAAAATATATGTGAAGACTAGACACAAAATGTTAGAAAATATGATCTAGCATTATTTTGTATAAAGTTCTATAAAATAGAATTGAGCATTTCAAAAAGCAAATTCTATGAAAAGTCTCATTATCTGTAATACCACTGGCATTCTCTACTCAATGGACAATTGAATATTAATCTTCACAGCAAATTACATGCTAACTGAAATGGAAAAAGAGCTGGAATATAAGATTCTGCATGTTGATACTTACCGAAGTATTTTTTTTCCTTGTGGAAATATACACTAAAGATTACATTCTGAGGCAATAAAAGAGAGAACATTTAAAAACTTCAGTAATGTTTAAAATATACATTGTTTTTGGTTTCGTTGACTTTTACTCTTTAAGATAGGAGCTTTTTTACTTTCAAATATGACAACGTGCATTGTTCAGCCACACTGGAGAACAGTACAATTTGTTGCCAACCATATCCTCAATTCTGTTTTAATCTTCCCTGGGTACTGAAGTAAAACATGCTGAGCTGTGATTTCCTTTCTGTGGCAGGAGAAAATTTACTAAGCAGTACTGCTCCTTTTCCAGACGGGTTTCAAACCCACCTTCCCTCCGGGGCAGACCCTTTCTGCAGTGGAGGGAGGAAGCCATGTGTCTGGGAGCCACGGTCCGTCACAGTGTGTGCTCCATTGATTAACCATGAAAACAGTAATGGAACTGCCATTGATCCCTGAAATGGCTCCTCCGAAATCCTTTAGGACGTCCACAGGGTCACTACTCATGTTTCCTTGCGAGGATAAGCTTCAAGCTATCTGACCGCTTGCTAACTGCCGCCCGCAATAAACTACTTACCTTTCCATTACCAGCTTAACAACTGCCTGCCAGAGTGGAGTGTATGAAAAATAGATAAAGAAGCTCCCGAACTTCACAGCTGCAGAAAGAGTATTTTGCACGACTGAGTTGAGAATTTTCAATCTGGAAAATAACTCTCCTGAGCACCAGGAAGTATAGAATGACTCCATCTCTCCTTTTGAAGTTTCAGAATTTTACAAAGATCTAGCTACTTCCTGCATTGATTTTAACTTCCCGAAGTACTTTCATATTTCCATTGCTTGCTTATTTCTCAAGGTTTCATATGATTCCTAAAAATGAGAAAAATCATGCAAAAGCCATGACTAAGAAATGTTAAATGGCCATGTGAGAGTCACTAAAGCCAGGATCTAAATCAGGTACCCGCTTGACCACCCATACCCACAACTGACCAACCCTCCACCCATCCACTCACCCACATGCCTATCCATCCATTCATCTATCTACCCACTCATCTATCCATCTATCTAATCATCCATCCATCCAACCACCCACCCACTCTCTCATTCATCTAACCATCCATTCATTTATCCATCTTTCTATCTATTCATCTACCCACCCATCTGTCCATCCATACATCCCAGCAAGGTTCTTGCCACTGAGTCAGGACAGATAAAATAAAATGTGCATAATTTTTACTATTCTATTATTTCAATCAAACCATAACAGACTAACAATAGCAAAACCTATACAAGATCTAAGAAAAATCAAAATAAGCTCCTCATCTATATAAAAAAGGGATATGTATCTCCATGTCCTTATACCACCAGACAAAATTATTTTGTGTGAGCATCAAGATCAATGGAATTTATTTCTATCACAAGTGAAGATGTTTAGAGTGATGAGAACTTAAATTAGTAGTCTTAATTTTCTGGGAAAAATATGGAGGAGATGACATGTTGGGCCACTGGTAGATGGTTCTGTTCTGGTGCATACCTACAAAACATTACCCCATTAATGAACCACACTCACACTTGCCCTTACTTTCATTTTTGTACCTGACCACATTACTCACTGTCAGTCTTCAGTGGCATGCAAATCTCAGACAACGAACCTGAAAGGTAGCTGATCTCTTGTGTTTATCTATTAAATGCATATTTAATAAAAAAAAAATAGTGGCAACAAGAATAGCAGATGTTTGGTGAGCACTTGCACTGTACCTCTCACTATGCCAAGTGAGTCATAAATACTATTTCATTTAATTCTTAAGACAATCTTGTAAGGTAAATATTTTTATTATCATCCTAGTTTACAGGTGAGAAAATTAAAGCTTTGAGAATAAGTACCTGGACTAAGGTCATGTAGTGAGGGACTGCCATGCCAGATTTAAACCTAAACATG
The DNA here is from genome assembly GCA_004024805.1 of Geosciurus inauris. Taxonomy (NCBI): domain Eukaryota; kingdom Metazoa; phylum Chordata; class Mammalia; order Rodentia; family Sciuridae; genus Geosciurus; species Geosciurus inauris. The sequence goes on along the minus strand of PVHX01000622.1, from coordinate 14,291 downwards.
TGTCTATCCATAACCCAAACCTAAACTGAGCTGTATTTGATGCCTAGAAGACAGAATCAAAGTTTTCTAAGCTCGGGTGACTGATTCATGGGTAAGAAAGGCAGACCTACAAACTCATGGTGAGATATAGTGTGAGAATAACTTCACTGGAAGTTGAGAAGTGAAACTCTGGTATCACAGAGGTTGACAACATAGTATAGCATCAGAGAGGGATTTCAGAGGTTAGCCCAGTGGGCTTGGCTGGAACTTGAAGGAGGAACACTATTCAGCAACCCCAGGTTCGAGGAGAGGACATGAAGTGAAAGACAATCACAGAAATGATTTCAAGGTGCAAAGCACTGTGATCCACTCAGGAAAACGAAAGGCTGTGTTGTGTGGATTATTGCGAAAAACTGATGGAGGTAACTGGAAGATCGTGGTTTAAAATAACTGCTGGAAATGGACCCAGGGAAGCAGGGAAAGCTGGGTCATGGGCAACTGAGACGAAGGGTAATAGAATGAAGAAGCAACTTAACAGGATTTAAAGGGAAGTGCTATGATGGGTATTGGGCTGTGTGGGGAGAGTGTGATGGCCAGTGTGTAAAGCCAAGGCAAGACAAGCTCACATGTCTGGGAGCAGAGAAAAAGCCTGTGGGAATGAAGAGCCCTTGGGGACCTGCGTTAGTTTGCTTTGTTTGTTGTGACCCAATTACACGACAAGAACAACTTAGAAGACAAAAAGGTTATTTTGAGCCCACAGTTTTGAGGTTTAGTCTATGGTGGGCAGACTCCATTGCCCACTGGGCATAAGTTGAAGCAGAACATCATGGTGGAAAGAGATTGTGGAGGAGAACTTCTCCACTCATGGATGCCAAGGAGCTAAGAGAGGAAGAGAAAGCAGAAGGGACCACATGGAAGATGAACCCTTCCAAGGAGCACCCCCAGTGACTTACGTCCTCCAGCCATGCCCTACCTGCTTGTAATAACCATCCAGTCCATTCAAACTAGGATGGACTGATTAGGTGACAGCTCCCTTAATTAAATCACTTCATCTTTGAATGTTCCTGCATGAACACAGGACCTTTTGGGGGACACCCCATATCCAAACCATAATAGGGCCCAACCACAGGTGTTTTATAGATGAGAACATGCATCCTGGTCTGCCCCAGAAAACCCAAGTGCTATAGTTTGGATCTCGAATATCCCCTAAAGACCCATGTGTAAAAGTCTTAGTCCCCAGCCCATGTTGCTATTGGGAAGTAATAAAATGTTTTAGAGGTGGGGCATTGTGGAAGGACTTGAGGTCATTGGGCATGCCCTTGAAAAGGATAGTGGGGTCCTAGTCTTCTTTTTTCCCTTTTTCACTTCAAAGCTATAGGCGAACAGTTTTGCTCTGTGACACAGCTCCCACCATGCTGTGCTGCCTTAACCCAGGCCCCAAAATGACAGGTCCAACTCTAAAACCATGAGCCAAAATAAACCTTTACTTTTTATAAGTTGATTGTCACAGGTATTTTGTTATAGGTTGTCATGACAATATTTTCAATAACCTTCCCTGTCCTTATCAAACTTGTCCCAGTATGAATGATTGATTATATTGTCATCTGACTGTAAGCCATATCTTCTACCAAACATGATGCAAAGCCATTGAAAGTTTTGGGGCCAAGGGAGTGCCACAATTTATGTTTTAAAAAAATAACACTCAGATACTCTAAGAGCAGAGTAACCAGACCAAGGACATGAGGAGAAGAGGGCCCCAGCAGGATAGTGCAGTCAGCTAACAAAGTTCTGGCTTGCATTTGCTCAGCTAAAGGAAGGTGAAAAGGAGTTAACAAAGAGCTTCTTAAGAAGGCAGAATCCAACAAAACCCAGCCAGAGCCAGGTATCCAAACTGACTATTCCTCACAGTCATGTAGACCTACCACTTAACCTCTAAGAACTCCAGGGTCATTACTTGTAAATATAATTTTACCAACTCATGAGTGCTCTTGAGTGGATGACACAAGGTATTTGAACTTGGGAGGGTGGACAAGAAAAACCACCATCAGGGGAAAGAAAGAGTTTGTCGAAAATGACCACATAGATAACAGCACAGAGTGACCCAGCTGGACCAGGGCAACTGCCATGTGTGAGACCAAAAAAAAAGCAGAAGTTGAGCCAGGGGTCTGAATTACAGCCATGCTGAGATGGACACAAAGAAGCTGGTGAACCAGAAGTGGAGTTTGAAGGCAAGGCTGATCTTCCTTCCTTCAGGTATGGTTGGAACCTCTTGAATGCAGCCTGAGCAGCTTGACCAGCTGTGTCCACCACAAGACAATCACAATGCATCCACTTTCTTTTTTAAAAAAATTTAATTTAATTTATTTTTCTGTTCTTTTTAGATATACATGACAGTAGAGCGTATTTTGACATATTTCGTATACATGGAATACAACTTATTCTAATTTAGGATCCCATTCTTGTGGTTGTGCATCATGTGGACTTTCACTGGTCATGTTTTCATATATGTGCATAGGAAAGTTATGTTCAATTTATTCTACTCTCTTTCCTATGCCTAGCCCCCTCCCATCACTCACGCCCTTTGTCTAATCCAATGAACTTCTATTCCCACCCATAATTGTGTATTAGCATCCACATATCAGTGAGAACATTTGGCCTTTGGTTTTTTGGAACTGGCTTAATTCACTTACCATGATAGTCTCTAATTCCGTCCATGTACTGGCAAATGCCATAGTTTCATTATTCTTATGGCTGAGTAATATCCCTTTGCTATGTATACCAATTTTCTTATCCATTCATCTGTCGAAGGGTACCTAGTTTGGTTTCATAGCTTAGGTATTGTGAATTGAGCTGCTATAAACATTGATTTGACTGCATCACTGTTGTATGCTGATTTTTAAGTCCTTTGAGTATATACCAAGGAGTGGAATAACTGAGTCAAATGGTGGTTTCATTCCAAGTTTCCTAAGTAATCTCCATAAGCTTTTCAGAGTGGTTGGACCATTTGCAGTCCCACCAGCAATGTATGAGTAAACCTTTTCCCCCACATCCTCACCAACATTTATTGCTACTTGTATTCTTGATAATTGCCACTCTGACTGGAATGAGATGGAATCTCAGTGTAGTTTTAATTTTCATTTCTTTAATTGACACAAGGTGACACAAGGTACTTAAACTTGGGAGGGTGGGCTAAAGATATTGAACATTTTTTCATATATTTGTTGACCATTTGTATTTCTTCTGTGAAGTGTCTGTTCAGTTCCATTGCCCATTCACTGATTGGGTTAAACTATCCCATTCACAATAGCCTCAAAAATAACAATAAAATATTTGGGAATAATGCTAACAAAAGAGGTGAAAGACCTCTACAATGAAAACTACAGAACACTGAAAAAATAAATTGAAGAAGATCTTACAAGATAGAAAGATCTTCCATGTTCTTAGATAAGCAGAATTAATACTGTCAAAATGGCCATACTAATAAAATGCACTATACAGATTTAATGCAATTCCTATTAAAATTACAATGATGCTCTTCATAGAAATAGAAAAAGCAGTCATGAAATTCATTTGTAAAAATAAGAGACCCATAATACCTAAAGCAATCCTTAGAGAGAAAGGTGAAGCAGGAGACATCACAATATCAGACATTAAACTATACTACAGAGTTGTAGTAACAAAAATGACATGGAATTGGCACAAACACAGACATGAAGAACACTGTAATAGAATAGAAGACACAGAGACAAACCCAAATAAATGCAATTATCTCATACTAGACAAAAGTGCCACAAACATACATTGGAGAAAAGATAGCTTCTTCAACAAATGGTGCTGTGATAACTGGAAGTCCATATGTAACAGAATGAAATTTAACCCCTAAATCTCTCCATGCACAAAACTCAACTCAAAGTATATCAAAGAACTAGGCATTGGACCATAGGTCCTGCACCTATGAGAAGAAAATGTAGGCCAAATATACATCATGTCAGCTTAAGGACAAAATTCCTCAACAAGACTCCTAAGGTGCAAGAAGTAAAATCAAGAATGAACAATTGGGATGGTATCAAACTAAAAAGCTTCTTCATAGCAAAGGAAACAATCAAGAAGTTGAAGAGAAATGGAAGAAAATCTACAGAATGGGAGAAAATCTTTGGCATCTGCACCTCAGATAGAGCATTAATCTCCAAGAAATATAAAGAGCTCAAAAAACTTAACATCACATTCACTCTCTATGTTGCAAAGGTCCTAACACCAACTTCCAATAGTGAGCTGATAGAATTTCACTAGGTTGCATTACTATTTACCATTTGCCTTTGGAGCATGGAGTATATTTCATGGCTAGGCAGGAGTGGCTGCTTACACTCTAATTTGGGACAGGATTCTTCACAGGTGCAGGGAGGATGTCAGTCTCTGCCATGGTGTCCCTGCCATGGTCTTTGTCCCATGGCATCTGTCTCCACCTTTGTCATCTGCCACCCAGGAAGCCCCCAGGCTGTAGTCTCACCATCTATCATACCCTCACCTAGAGAAGCTGACCAGCATTTTCACGTGTAATATTGATCCTCCTGGTTTGTCAAATAAAAAGAACAGAAAACTGGAATTGGGGATACATGTTTCCCTAAAACATAGTTCTTCAGATGATCAGTTGTATTTAAATATGTAATTAAATTATGCCAGTTTTCAATAAAATGAGTAAAATAAACTTTTTTTCTGAGAAAAAATATGACTCATATTTTAATATTAAGAAACACAAAGATCATCAAATGAGAAAAAAATAATACCTAATAGTCATGTGTCAAGTGATATATGTTCACTAAATTAGTTTTTTAGTAAATATGGATATTTTGGATTGAGCAAGCATATTGTAGTTGGTGAAACAATCTCACAATCATGAAGCATTAGATGAAATCTTCTGCTTTGTAAGAGATAATTTATTTAAAGAATTAACTTCTAGAAAGACTAAAAATATGTGAATTCGTTTCCAACCCTAGAAAGTATTGGGCCTCACTAAAGGTTCACAATTAGCTGTATCTGCTTAGCAGTTTAGATGCTGAAAGAGAACTTACTGTGCAATGAACATTTTATACTCTCACTTTCATTTTATAAAGAGACAGTTTTAACTAAATTTTTAAAATGTTTGAAGATTGACAATATAATAATGAAACTCAAATATTAACCATTAAAGTGTTGCTTCATTTTTCTTTTGAAAGTGTGGAATATGTTACTAGTTGAAGGTAAAGTGTAGGAAAATAAAGATTATCACTCCAATCACCAAGCAATGACATGTCTATTCACTGCAGACTAGATAAAATAAAGTAAGGTAGCATTTTCTTTACTTCAGAAAATATAAAGTGTATATGAATAAATTAATAATAAATGTATAAATTGATAATAATTATAAAATTTGTTCTGTGTAAGAATGATTATACCCAAAATATGTGTCTATGCTTACAAGAAAAAAAAACCTAAAATTTGAACTTGCCATTTCCTACCAGTTGTTAGTGTCTCCCCCTTCAAGTCAATGCATTTCTGCAATATCAGTGCTAGGAAAACATGCACACCAGTATAGTTGCATATATCACATACACACAAGCCACATGTACTCCCCCATAAACCAAAATGGAGATATACCATATATACACAGACACACATGAAGACTCATATGGGAATATATGTCACATGTATACATACATGCATGCAGATGCACATGTACATATATATGCATACACTGGCATATAAATCATATACACACAGAGATATGCAGATACACATATATGCTAGCAGGGAATATGTGAATATATTCTTGTATTGGTATATATAAAATATTTTGCAAATTGAGTTTTCCCTGGAATCAAAACCAAACCAGGATGGTACATTTTGTATCGGTAGTGCAAGACACTTGGCTTAAAATTCTGCACTTTCTTTAAAATTAAGGATTTGAGAGTCCAGCCTTACAGCTTTTTCAGGGGACCACTCAGATAAATCTATACTCCTCTAGAGAGTTTCTGCTATATTTAATCTTTTACCCTGCTTCAGACATAAAGTAAGCCTAAGGATTAACTTGAATTCCTTAAATGCTATAAAACCAACATTTTGAGTAAGAAGACTGTCAGCCAAGACCAGCAAAACTGTTCCACAAGTGGTCAGAGGGTCACTATTGCACAGGGTCAGAACCCAGCACCCTGGCCATCATGGCAAGTGTTATTGTTTGGATGTGAGGTGTCTTCCAAAAAGCTCAGGTTTGAGACAATTCAAGAAAGTTCAGAGGAGAAATTATTGGGTTGCCTTAACCCAGTCAGGGTATTAATCACCTGATGGTATTAATTGAGTGGTAACTGAAAGCAGGTGGGTTGTGGCTAGAGGAGGTGGGGCCCTGGGGGGGTGTCTTTGGGGTATATATTTTGGCGAGTGGAGTCTCTGCTCTCTGATCATCATGTGAGCTCTTTCCCTCTGCAACACCTTCCTCCATGACGTTCAGTCTCACCTTGAGGACCAAGGAATGGATCCTGTTGTCTATGGATGGAGACCTCTGGAATTATGAGCCCCTAATTAAGCTTTTGTCCCCTAAAATTGTTCTTGTCAGATCTTTTAGCAGCAGCAGTGAAAAAGCTGATGAATAAAGAAATTGGTACTGAGAATTGGGGTCATTGCTGTGACTAGCCTAACCATGTAGTTCACAAGCTTTTGGAGCTTTTTGGAATTGGTTGGAGGAATTTTGAGATGTGTAGCAGTGCAAACTGGAAATGCTTTTAGATTGTTGTAAGCTGAGCTTAATGGCTGATTCTGGTAGGAGCTCAGAAGACAGGAATGCCAAAAGGCATATGGACAGTGAAGACAGAGCTAAAAAATTTTAGAGGAAAAGGATGACACTATTGGTAACTGGACTAGAGGCTATTCATCTGGCTAAGATGTTATCTGCATTTTGCCAGACTTTCTATGAGGCTGATTTTAGTTTATTTTAATTTTTTATTTTTTTGGTACACAAATGGAGCACAACCTGTTATTTCTCTGGTTGTACATGATGCAGAGTCACACCATTTATGCAATCATACACATATATAGGGTAATAATGTCCATTTTATTTCACCACATTTCCCACCTCCATGCCCCCCTCCCTCCCCTCACTCCCTTCTGCACAATCCAAAGTTCCTCCATTTTTCCCTTGCCTCCCCACCCCATTATGTATCAGCATCTGCTTATCAGAGAAAACATTTGGCCTTTGGCGTTTTGGCATTGGCTTACTTTGCTTAGCACGATTTTCTCCAACTCCAACCATTTATGTACAAATGCCATAATTTCATTCTTTTTTAAGGCTGATTAATATTCCATTGTGTATATATACCACAGTTTCTTTATCCACTCATGTACAGCAGGGCATCTAGGTTGGTTCTACAGTTTAGCTATTGTGAATTGAGCTGCTATAAACATTGCTGTGGCTGCATCACTGTAATATGCTAATTTTAAGTTCTTTGGGTATAGACTGAGGAGAGAGATAGCTGGATCAAAAGGTGATTTTATTTCAAGTTTTCTGAGGAATCTCCATACTGCTTTCCAGAGTGGTTGCACCAATTTGCAGTCCCACCAGCAATGTATGAGTGTACTTTTTCCCACATCCTTGCCAACATTTGTTGTTGCTTGTATTCTTGATCATTGACATTCTAACTGGAGTGAGATGAAATCTTAGAGTAGTTTTGATTTGTATTTTTCTAATTACTAAAGAAGTTGAATTTTTAATATATTTGTTGATTGATTGTATATCTTCTTCTGAGAAGTGTCTGTTCAGTTCCTTAGTCCATTTATTGATTGGGTTTTTTTTTTCTTTTTGGTGTTAAGTTTTTTGAGTTCTTTATATATCCTGGAGATTAATGCTCTTTCTGATGTAATGATACAAGATGATGTCTCTACACATTATTGTTTCCTTTGCTGAGAAAAATCTTTTTAGTTTTAATCCATCCCATTCATTGCTTCTTGATTTTATTTTTTGCACTTTTGGAGTTCTGTTAAGGAAGTCAGGTCCTAAGAAAAGTTGATGAAGATTTGGGACTACTTTTTCTTCTATTAAGTGTTGGGTCTCTGGTCTAATTCCTAGATCCTTGATCCACTTTGATTTGAGTTTTGTGCAGAGTGAGATAAAGGTTTAATTTCACTTTACCACATATGGATTTCCAGTTTTCACAGCACTATTTGTTGAAGAGGCTATCTTTTCTCCAAAGTATGTTTATGGCAACTTTGTCTAGTATAAGATGACTGTATTTATGTGAGTTTGTCTCTGTGTCTTCTATTCTGTACCATTAGTCCATGTCTATATTTGTGCCAATAACGTGCCATTTTTGTTACTATAGCTCTGTAGTAGATCTGGTATTGTGATGCCTTCTGCTTCACTCTTCTTGCTAAAGATTGCTTTGACCATTCTGGGTCTCTTATTTTTCTAAATGAATTTCATGATAGGTTTTTTTCTATTTCTATGAAGAATGCTGTTGGGATTTTAATTGGAATTGCATTAAATCTGTATAATGCTTTTGGTAGTATGTTCATTTTGACAATATTAATTCTGTCCATCCAAGAACAAGAAAGATCTTTCCATCTTCTAAGGTCTTCTTTAAATTCTTTCGTTAGTGTTCTATAGTTTTCATTGTAGAGGTCTTTCCCCTCTTTTGTGAGGTTGATTCTCAAGTATTTCATTTATTTATTTATTTGAGGCTATTGTGAATGAAGTAGTTTTTCTAATTTCTGTTTCAGAGGATTCATCACTGTTGTACAGAAATGCATTTTATTTATGGGTGTTGATTTTACATCCTGGTACTTTGTGGAATTCATTTATTAGTTCTAAAAGTTTTCTGGTGGATTTTTTGGATCCTTTAAGTATTGAATTATGTCATTGGCAAATGGTGATAGTTTGAGTTCTTCTTTTCCTATTCATATTAATTCCTCTCGGTAGAATTTCAAGGACTGTGTTAAATGGAAGTGGTGAAAGAGGGCATCTCTGTTTTTTTCCAGTTTTTAGAGGGAATGCTTTCAGTTTTTCTTCATTTAGCATGAAGTTGGCCTTGGGCTTAGCATAGATAGCTTTTATAATTTTGAGGTATGTTCCTACTATTCCTAATTTTTCTAGGGTTTTGAACATGAAGAGGGTCTGAATTTTGTCAAATGCTTTTTTGCATCTATTGAGATGATCATATGGTTTTTATCTTTAAGTCTATTGATATGATGAATTACATTTATTGATTTCCATATGTTGAACCAACCTTGCATCCCTGGGATGAACTCCACTTGATCGTGGTACAATATATTTTTAATATATTTTTGTATTTGATCTGCCAGAATTTTATTGAGAATTTTTTCATCTATGTTCATCAGGGATATTGGTCTGAAGTTTTCTTTCCTTAAAGTATCTCCGTATGGTTTTGGTATCAGGGTGATACTAGCCTTATAGAATGAGTTTGGAAGGGTTCCCTCCTTTTCTATTTCATGGAATAATTTTAGGATTATTGGTGTTAGTTCTTCTTTGAAAGTTTTGTAGAATTCAGCTGAGAATCCCTCTGGTCCTGGGCTTTTCTTGGTTGGTAGGCTTTTAATTGTGTCTATTTCATTCCTTGAAATTGATCTGTTTAAATTGTGTTTTTCCTCCTGATTCAGTTTGGGTAGATCATGTGTCAGAATTTCCTTCTCATCTGATAGATGGAGGTGTCTGGAGTTTGCTAGTATCTTCACCCTCAGGATGGTGAAGTTTACTAGGGTGGATGGGTTAGTCTTGAAGGTGAAACTCCTGGAGGTGGAGGATATCAATTGCCAGTCCCCGTTGGAAGACTGCATCCCAAGAATCTCCTTTGGGGTTCACTTATGTAATGTGGGAGCCTGGTTTTAGCCTCTTACATCTCCTGTGCTCCTCACAATTTCTGAACTCTAATTTAGTCTTTAAACTGTATCTCTCTCACCACCACCCTTTTGACTTCCCAATCAGGAACCTCTCTGTCTGGAGGTCCTGAGGGCTGTGTCAGGACATGTGCACCTATCATGGAGAGCTGATCTGTTTCCAATAGATCAGGATCAGGCTTTCAAGCTGTGGGCTGGCAATGTAGCTGTAAGCTCTGAGTTGGTGAATAGAGGGGTGTTGGGAGCCTGGGAATTGGGGAGTCAGAGGGTCCTATTAATTGCCAAACTGGCAGGACAAGGTGACCAATGGATGCTGGATTGGGGAGGGAGTCAGGGACCAGGCTGGTGTTGGGTCCCAGCAAGTGCTGTCCAAGTTGGCCCTGGGAACCCAGTTGCTTCTGAGCTGGTTGGCTGGGTTAGCTCTGATCAAAATGCCCTCACACCCTCTTCCAATCTACTGACCCCATGAAAGACTCTCTCCTGCCTCTGCAGCATGGTGGTGGCTATTAGTACAACTAGCAGGGAGACATCAGGTGTAACCAAGCCTGCAGGGACCTTGGTGAGCGTGTGCCAGGCCCTGACTGTTGTTCCTATATGGAAGCGGCTGCATCCCTAGTTGGTGGTGATGATGGTAGCTAACCTGTAGGAACCTTGATTTTGGGCTTCCAGGCCCCAGCCAGTGTCCCAAGATGGAAGCTGTCCCAACTAAGTATAGCAATCACAAGAGCAAAGGTAACCCAAGATGATGGTGGAAGTGCCTCAAGATGGAGACAACTGCTTTCAGAGATGGGGCAGCAAGGTTGGACCGTGTGGTGGCATTGGATGGCCTGTCCGAAGATGTAGCACTGTGGCGGGCAGTGCTGTGGTGGGTGGATGCCTCTCGTCTCTGTCAGGTGTCCCAAGGTGGAGGCTACTACATCAAGGGGGATATGGTGGCATTTGCAGTGGCCCAAGATGGAGGCAGCTGAGGGAGCCCCATGTTGGTAGAATAGGAGTCAGGCACGGTCAGTGTAGGGGTGGATCATGAAGCTGATTTTAAAAGCTATGGACTTCTTAATCTGTAGGAAGAAATTTCTACACACCATAGCATTCAGAAGTTGGCATGGATATTGCTGGCATGTTTTATCCAAATTTATTGTGATAATCAGAAGCAGAAAGAAAAGCAGAAAGATTTGAAAAACTTGGACTTAAAAGTGGAAAGAAAGTAATATTGGGACTAAGAAAGTAGTTGTTATGTTGCATCCAACCCGCACCTCTCCCCAAGAAGGGCAGCCCAGACGACTCTGCAGAAGCAGCAAAGTTTATTGAGGAAATAGGCACACAAGTCAATCGATTGGGGTCAGCTCTCCTTTCCTTCAGAGAGTGACCCCGAAAAGAGGGTTTCAGAGGTTATTATAGGATGGGCTAGCTACATGACTTGAGAAAACATAATTTGACAAATATTCAACCTATAATTATTTACAGTTCAACCGTGATGGCACCTCCTATGTCCCCTTTCAGTTCCTGGAACTTTAGGTAACTGGCCAGGGGGTCTGGCAGCCTGTGGTTTAGCCCCATTGGTGAGAAGCAAGCATAGCAAAGCATTAATCACAGAAGCACAAAAAGCAGGTTAGCAGATACGTGCAGGCCTGAGCCAGAGGGACTCCATTTTGAGTTTGGGGACTTTACAGTTAAGGACATTACTGCCACTAAAGAAATGCTAAAGACTTGGCCTAGAGAAAATAAGAAAGTCTTGAGGGCATCTCAGGAATTGGCAATACTACCCCATCTCAGACTCAAGGAAAAAATTCTCTTGAGAAGAGACCAATGGGGCACACTTCTTACACAAGGGGCCCTAGGAAGTGTTTTCAACATGCTCATCCACCGGATACTCAGAGGTTGATGCATCCAGAATTCCTGGAGGTGCGGCTACTGCTCGAAAGGTTGGTAGAACCTGGCATCAGCCATGTGGTGCTGGTTCTGCAGGAATGCAGGATGCTGGAGTTAGAGGGTCATGGAAGCTTCCACCAAGATTTCAAAAGAAGGACTGGAAGGCCAGGCAAAATGCGGCAGGGTCAGACGTCCCTACAGGCAGCCCTGAGAGGGCAATGTGTGGAGATTTGAGGAGGAAGCCAAAGCTGCAGTGGAGACTCCTGCACTTAAGTAATGTGGGGCATTATCCTAGGAAAGCTGCAGGAATTGAGCAGAGTCAAGCAACAGAAAGGCCACTTGGGCTGCAACCAAGATGGCCACAGAGGCAGAATGACATAAGCCCTCTAGATAGCACATCAAGATACACCATGCTGGGGCTGGGACTATAGCTCAGTGGTGGAGAGCTTGCCTCGCATGCGTAAGGCCCTGGCTTTGATCCTCAGCACCACATACAGAGCAATAAAATAAAGACATTGTGTCCATCTACAACTAAAAATAATATTAAAAAAAAAAAAGATGCACCATACCCTTGATGCTACACGTGGAACTACAGGACTTGTTGTCCAGCTGGATTCTGGTCTTATTTTGGTCCTATCTCTTCTTTCTATGCCCCTAATTTTGTGAATGGAAATGTTTACTCTGTACCATTATACTGTGGATATATGTAAATTGCTTTTAATCTTACAGGAGCTCACAATGCCTGAGATTGCCTTGAGCATCAGAGAAAACATTGGACTGGAACTTGGAGCAATCTCGGAACTTCTGAGACTATGGCAACACTTGGAAATGGACTAAATGTATTTTCATTGTCAGATGATAGTGAGCTTTGGGGGGGCCAGGGGTAGAAGGTTATGATTTGGACGTGAGGTGTCCCCCAAAAGCTTATGTTTGAGATAATGCAAAGAAGGTTCAGAGGAGAAATGATTGGGTTACAAGAGCCTTAACCCAATCAGTGAATTAGTCAACTGATGGAATTAAGTGAGTGGTAACTGAAGGCAGGTGGGGTGTGGCTGGAGGAGGTAGGGTATTGGGGTCATTGCTTCTTGGTATATATTTTGTATCTGAGTAGAATTTCTCTCTCTGTGCTTCTGATCATGTGAGCTGCCACATTCTTCCCTCTGCCACATTCTTCCTCCATGATATTCAGCCTCACCTTGAGGAGCCCCAAGGAATGGAGTCTGCTGTCTATAAATTGAGACTCTGAAAACATATGCCTCTAAATAAAATTTTCCTCCTCTAAAATTTTTTGGGTCAGAAGAAATTGAAGAAGATCTTAGAAGATGGAAAGACCTACCATGTTCCTGGATAGGCAGAATCAATATTATTAAAATGGACATACTATCCAAAGCACTATACAGATTCAATGCAATCTCAATTAAAATCCCAGAGTCCTTTCTTATAGAAATAGAAAAGGCAATCATGAAATTCATTTGGAAAAATAAGAGACCCAGAATAGCTAAAGCTATCCTGAGCAAGAAGAGTGAAGCAGGAGGCATCACAATACCAGACCTTAAACTTTACTACAAAGCAATAGTAACAAAAACGGCATGGTACTGGCACCAAAAGAGACATGTAGACCAATGGTACAGAATAGAAGACACAGAGAGTAATGCACATAAATACAGCTATTTCATACTAGACAAAGGTGCCAAAAATATACATTGGAGAAAAGATAGCCTTTTTAACAAATGGTGCTGGGAAAACTGGAAATCCATATGCAGTAAAATGAAACTAAACCCCTATCTCTCACCATGCACAAAACTCAACTCAAAGTGGATCAAGGACCTAGGAATTAGACCAGAGACCCTGTGGCTAATTGAGGAGAAAGTAGGTCCAAATCTTCATCACGTGGGATTAGGCCCCGAATTCCTTAACAAGACACCTATAGCACAAGAAATAAAAGCAAGAATCAATAAATGGGATGGACTTAAACTTAAAAGCTTCTTCTCAGCAAGAGAAACTATCAATGAAGTGAACAGAGAGCCTACATTCTGGGAGCAAATTTTTGCCACACGTACATCAGATAGAGCACAGATCTCCAGGATATATAAAGAACTCAAAAAACTTAACACCAAAAAAACAAACATTCCAATCAATAAATAGGCTAAGGAGCTGAATAGAAACCTCTCAGAAGAAGATATACAATCAATAAACATATATATGAAGAAATGTTCATCATCTCTAGCCATTAGAGAAATGCAAATCAAAACTACCCTCTGATTTCATCTCACCCCAGTCAGAATGGCAGCTATCCAAAATACCAGCAACAATAAGTGCTGGCGAGGATGTGGAGAAAAAGGTACACTTAAACATTGCTGGTGGGATTGCAAACTGGTGCAACCAATCTGGAAAGCAGTATGGAGACTGCCTTAAAAACTTGGAATGAAACCACCATTTGGCCCAGCTATCCCACTCCTTGGCCTATACCCTAAAGACTTAAAAACAGCACACTACAGTAAAGCAGCCACTTCAATGTTTATAGCAGCACAATTCACAATTGCAAAACTGTGGAAGCAACCCAGATG